>JAQFVV010012400.1:1852500-2134918 GCA_028023455.1 Epiperipatus broadwayi | reverse complement strand
TTATCTTTTCGACATGTGTGTGATCAGGTAGGTTAGCAATATAAGATGGCACTGAGAATTGTGGGTCGTGTGAAAGTCTGAGTTCGAATCCCGCATATATTACATATATAAATGCAGGCGTTGAGCCTGTACAGTGTATTTTTAGAAGATTATAAATGTGTTTAATTCGGTCTTTATTTACACGTTTATTTGTACCGGCGACTTTCATCATCGCCTGACAATACATAAATCCCCCCAAGTTTTTCATTCAATGTGTGTCGATATTATTCGAAGACATTTATTATGTTACTGAAATAATAATAATTCAAATAATATATAAATTATAATTCCCAAAAACATATAATAAATATATTTTTACTCACTAAGATTTAACTTTTTTTTTTGGCAAGTGGAATTAAAACCAAATCAGATAAAGGATGGTTGTGGTATCGTTTTAAATTAGTAAAAGTTATGTAAATCTGTATGGCTTTTTCCGTTCCGCTGTATGTATCTCTCTACCATACTGAATTATCCGCCTTGTATTTTTCAGTTTCGTTATAATTAGAAGTTGTACCCAAGCAGTTTGTTTTGCTGCTAGTCAAGTTATTTAATCTGTCTTAACCTATATTGGCAAATTACGAACCAATATATTTAGCTTATTCTTATTTTTAGAACCAATTTTTTTTTACTGGATACTTTTCTATTTGTTGAGACTAAATGTATTGATTTTTGAATCAAGTTTATAAACTTTTCATTTTTTACAATGATAATAATACCAGAAACTTAAAAAAAAAGGAAGAGAAAATTAATTAAAATCACATAAAAAAAGTTGCATATTCATTTTCAAATACGCTCACAGAAAATTGCGGCGCGATGTTTTATAAATAGCTAATTTTAAATATTTCTAAAATATCAAATATTTATGTCTTCAGACACAAATCTTATCTTTAGGACCAAAAATTAATTGCCAGATATTGTTAATCAGTGACATAGGTATTTTGCTTCAGGGTCTTGAGTATCCATTATACTTCTGGAGCCACAGAAATCTGAAAGCGCAATCACGTGATTGTCTACTAATTCATGGAAGAAGATAGTAGACCGCAGGGAATACCTTTGCTCTAATATCTAATTATAACTATTACTGATTAATTATACGATATTTACACGTGTCCAAATCTATGTATATTCTTGCTATTTTAAGCAGTAAATTAATTATCGAATTGACTTATTTTACTTTTAGTTAACTATATACATATATATTTCACATTTTAGTCAAACTAAGATATATATTTTTTCCATAATTCTGTTTTTTTTTAGAAATGGGTGTTTTTAGTAAAAGATAAGAATCTGCAAAAATCGGGATTTCTATAGATTCTTATTTTTTTTCATTTCCATTATTTTTTACTTAAATCAAATTTCCCACCCAGACGAATGTTAATTATGGTCCAAAATAGAAATTATTTTTTAACAAATGAATGTGATAAGTACGATATATCTCAAAAAATTAAATACTGCCTACCATTAGTAATAATAAACAAAATAGAAAATCATGTAACATCATAATACTAGTCACATTTTTTATTTATTAAAACAGGACCATGGTTTTAGTAAGATATATACAACATTTATATATCATTATCAACCATTATCAATCCACTGCAGGATGAAGGTCTCTCCAACTTCAATCCACCTTTTCCTGTCTTTAGCTTCTCTTGTCCACATCACCCCTGCACACTTTCTTATTTCATCCATCCATCTCACATGTGGTTTCTTTCTGGGTCTTTTACAATCTCTTGGAATCCAGTTTAAAATTTCAATTGTCCATCTATTATGACATTTATATATACAAAACAATATATTATTCCTATCATTTACTTCAAAAACCAACTTCCTTTAACATCAATCTCATGAAGACATTCTTTGATAAGAGTATCAAACTCTCCGTACAATAGTGCTAACAAGTGCAAAGTCTTCATAATCAATGGATAAAATCCTATCTAGTGCTTATTCATCCAATATCCCCAGACTAGTTTCTACCTTGTGGCTTTCATCAGTGAGGAGCCTTGGATTTGAGAGCACTGCACCTAGATCTTAATATCTAATGCAATCCTCCAGCAGCCATCTTTTACATATTCGGTTAACTATAAAGCTAGGATCCCAAGATGAAAATACCACAGTGTTTTCAATACAAGCTCATTTGCTTGTATAGTCAAGCATCTAAATCTTAAGATCTAATGCAACCCTCCAGCAGCCACCTTATCTATTTGGTTAACTATAAAGCTAGGATCCCAAGATGAAAATATCACAATGTTTCCAACCCAAGCTCGGATTGCATTAGATCCTAAGACCTAGGTGTACTGCTCTCAAATCCAAGGCTCTTCATTGATAAAAACAAACTAGAAACTAGTTTGGGGATGTTGAATGAGTAAGAACTAAATAGGAATTTATGCACAAATCTTTCTGCATCCATTGATTACAAAGGCTTGCACTTGGTGATACAACTGTATAGAAAGTTTGATATTTTTATTAACAGCATGTGTAAGCATATGATATGGCAATCATGTGGTGCTTTCATGACATCCTTTGATATTAAAGGAAATTGGTTTTTGAAGTGAATAATGGGAAGTCTATTTTGTTTTGTATCTTCTTGAATTGCGTAGATAAAACTATGGCCATGAAAGTATTTTAATAAAATTTTATTTTTTGGGTTAGTATTTTAATGTTATATGAGTTTCTAATTTATCTCAAAAGATTAATCTTATAACAACTTTAAAAAATTTATCCACTTAGGAGCATTTTCGACTATACTGTAGCCTTTGTCAACTAACACTTTGAAAGGCTAACCTTTCCACAATTCCATTTTCTGCCTATCTGTTAAGTCTTGTTTGTATTTGGATATTAGCATAGCTTCCTTTTTGTTTTTGTATATTCAAATACAAACAAGACTTAATTAACAGACAGGCAGCAAATGTTAAGATCACAGAATTGCTGGAAAGTTAGCCTTTCAAAGTGTTAGTTGACAAAGTCTACAAGGATAGCCGAAAGTGCTCCTGAGTGGATAAAAATTTTAAAGTTATACTTTACATATATCTAATTACTGTATTTATAAATATTCAACTATAAGATTATGTATATTGATTTGATGAAATACAGACATCGAATTATAATATATATGTAATAATATTATAATTCGATGACTATTTCTTCAAAGCAATATACATAATTATATAATTGAATATTTATAAATACAGTAATCAGATATATTTAAAAATTTTATCCACTTAGGAGTGCCTTCGACTATCCTCGTAATCTTTGCCAACTAACACTTTAAAAGGCTAATCTTCCACAATTCTGTGATCTTAACGTTTACTGCCTGCCTATTAATTAAGTCATATTGTATTTGTATATTAGCATAGCTTCTTTTATTTTTCTTTGGTTATTTTTTTTCAATTTGCAATATTTTAACATTATTGTAATTGAAGTTAAAATCATAAATACATGAATTACTATGGTCGTGAAAAACGGATGCTGAAATATCTACTTTGCAACTTTGATTCAATTTCTGAACTCTTCAATTACAATAATCTTAAAATACTTCAATTACAATAATCTTAAAATATTGCAAATTGAAAAAAATTACAAAAGAAATATAAAAGAAGCTATGCTAATATACAAATACAAACATGACTTAATTAACAGGCAGTCAGCAAACATTACAATCACATAATTGTGTGAAGGTTAGCCTTTCAAAGTGTTAGTTGAAAAAGACTACAAGGATCGTCGATAGTCAAAAGTGCTCTTAATTGGATAGAATTTTTAAAATATATCTGACTATTGTATTTATGAATATTTAATTATATATATATATATATGTGTGTGTGTGTGTGTGTGTGTGTGCAGAATGAGCCATGAGCTGGGGTCACATCAAATATATTATTACTAAGAATGAAAGTGATTGGAGACAAGTGATTTAACTAGTTTCTTTAATTAATGCATATATATTATTTAAGGCAGGAGTGGGCAATTGTTTTGGCTTGGGGGCCACAGTTGGTGGAGGGCTGCATTGGGGGACACTTTGTGGAAGTGAAGGTTAGCAGAGGGCCACACCTTTTTTCATGACCCAATAAACACACTGCTTTATTCCCTGTATTACCAAAGAAATATTTATTTGTCCATTCTTCATAAAACACATGACATTCATCACCAATTTTATATTTTTTCGGAGGGTTCATGGTTTCACTAAAGTTGGAAATGTATATACAGTATTTACAAATGCAAAGACAAAATTGAAATTAGCCAGATCAACCGGAAAAGCATTGCACATCATATCTACACTGTGCTTGTGTATTGACATGGCCATCCTAGTGGAAAATACGAGATAAATTTTCAGCCATGCACAGGAAGGAAATCTCTGTTCAAGGTGGATTTTTCTGATTGTCTTGGAGGGCTGCATAAAAACTCTTAGCGGGCCGCATGTGACCCTCGGGACACTATTTGCCCACCCCTGATTTAAGGTATACAAATAATAAAGAGCTATAAGGTGTATATTAAAATGAGGTTGATATATAATCTATATCTGTTTCCCTAGCCTTGCTTTGGCATTTTCTAAAGGCAGGAGTCTCTGCGATCAAACCATTCTATTAAAAAGCCTAATAAGCACCCTAATATACATGCTTGGTGTCTGTACCCCTTTCCATTTTTCCGAGTATAAAAGTGCCTACAATATTTTATGGAATATAACCATATGTAGTTTTTTATGACCAACTATGGTATATTTTGCCTACTTTCACTAATTACAAATTCCTTTAGTGATAATCTAGTAAATATCAAGAACATCTTGTATAAGTCTAATACAATTAACGTTATAATGTTTCTTTAGTTTAGTATAAAATGTCATGTAAAGTTAGTATTCTATTTTAATTATTATATACATGGAAATAAATTAAGGCTGTTTTCCTTTCTAATGCATTAAAATATAACTCTAAACAATTCCAGTCTTCATTATGAAACTCTATGGGCAATCATCCATCTTCTTTAGTCAAGCAATTATTAATTTTTTATAGATGAGGGTTACTCAAAGTAAATCACCTTTTGGGATACTTATGTTGTAGACATTCCTAATGCTTTTACATATTTTGGCTTTTTGTATGGTAACCAAAAATGCCAGTCAGTTGTGGGAATCTATCAGAAACCACTGGACAAAATTCATAAAAATGCATATCAAATCAGTTTTTATAAGTATATCTTTAAGACAAAAAAGTTTAAATTTTTAGGCTATATAATTGAACAAAAGATATCCATTCAATTATAAAGTGAAAATCAAAATAAAAATCTTCAATTATTTATTGGTCTTATAATCTATTATGAATATTTTTTTTCCTAATATAAACCTGAACCACACAATTTTTTTTTTAAAAATTCCTTTATAAAATTGCCATTCTGGAAATAAAAGGCATTCCAGAAATTGATGATCCTGATTCCATTTTTTAAATAATTGACTTACTATAATCCAAGTAAGAGTTTCTTGTTATATGTGATGCATCTTAAGATTGATTGTATTAGCCCAGAGATAAGTACAGTGTTGGTCACTCAAATTGATTCCAATTCTCATTCTTTCAGCACTCAAACTCTTTATGAACTCCCAAGCAATTGTACATTTTAATTTTTTTTTTTTATTGAATTAGAAAAAAAAATTGTGCCCAGATTGGTTCAGAAGATCACCTCTGGTTATTGGAATAAGAGGTGGTCACTTATTTCAGAAACCAATCCTAAGCCCTGTTGGATATATATTAAATTTTATTATCTCTAAATATCTTCTCAGTATTATAAATTGGGTTCAAAATATTTGTAAAGGTGATTAATTTGTGACTAGATATTCATCCAGTTGTGTCCCTTGAAATTTTATAATAATTTGGGATAAGTAAACTAATTTAATTAATCATCCCTACTTTCTTTATTTGTAGCATATATGAATCCTACCAAGACACACATTTATAATAAATAATATTAAATGTATGATAATAAAAATTAGAATGCCATATATTAATTTTTCTTATATAATATCTATAGACTCAATTCTATATTTATTAAAAAGTGCTTGATACTAATAAGTATCTTTGTGCCAATGATTCTTTGCAGAGCAAAGACCTATCTGGTTGAACTTAATTACATATTTAATATTTCTAAATATTAAAACAAATAATTTTATTATAACATTAAATAAACAAGTAACTAATAAACTATTAATGCAATATGTTCAATTTTTCTCTTTATATACTCTATATATTACTTTTTTATAAATGTCATATACACTTTAATACAATTTTTATATAATTCCTTCTTTATTTTTCTAACAGTTTTTACTGTCCTGCAGTCTTCATACGAGCTTTTTATAACTTTCTTCTATACACTTTAATGCAATTTTTATAATTTCTCCTTTATTTTTCTAACAGTTTTGACTGTCCTGCAGTCTTCATCAGAACTTTTTATAACTTTCTTCTTTCTTTTTAGAAGACAGTTATAAGAAGCTCTGATGAAGACAACAGGACAGTCAAAACTGTAAGAAAAATAAAGAAGGAATTATAAAAATATTGCATTAAAGTGTATATGAGATTTTAAAAAAAGTAATATATACGAATATATAAAGAAATACAAAAAAAAAAGTAGATATGAGTTTATATATTCTCTTACTTTCTTAATATATTTAGCATAATTTGATATAATTTTTTAAATAAATTTAAAGAAATCATGGCCTATCTATAAACTAATTTTACTTACAGAATTTAGCAATAAATATTAATACAAATTTCAAAATAATTCTGACAATTTGGAAATTAAGTATGCAGTTATATTTGATTGCCTTTTATTTTATGTGCATATGTGTATTTGTGTTTGATAAGTAACATGAATTACTCGAAGACCCAGGAAGAGACCACACGTGAGATGGTGCTATCTTTGTCATTAGCTTTTGCTCTAAATCTTTTTTTTTCCTGAGTCTGTATCCCACTGTAACAGTTTTGAAAATGCTTCACTTATTCTGAAGTATTACTCATTTTAATATTGATGTTATTATTATATAGCAGGGGTCCCCAACCCTATGCCCATGGGCACCATGGCAACCACAGACCATTTTACATGTGCCTGCCGCTATCTGAGCACAATAAAAAATTATTTATCTGATACAAATAAATTTAAGTTTTAAAATTTCTTATAAATTATTGTATTATATTGTAATCAAATTGTAGGGCATACTATACTTATACAGCGTAAAAATATAAATGTTAATTATATGTTAAAATTTTATTTTTGAAATAAATATTTTTTTGTACATTATGTGTATTATTAACAATATCCAACTATAAATTTACATTGAAAAAATAAATGGTGCCCACCACCTGGCCGATATTATAGAATGTGCGGTGCTGATATAGTACGCGCTCGGCGGCCATTTTGAATTTGAAAACAGCCAAAAACACTGCTGGCACATGCAAGCGATAAATGTCATCGACTAGAAACACTCATTTTTTAAAAAAGTAAATCGCCTGAGGCACTATAATTAAAAAAGGTGTTGGGAAGGGACTACACTTAAAAAATTGCGGGAAACGTCACATTAAATAGCCTAAGGTGATACTATCAAAAAAAAGTGCGGGAAAAGGAAAAGAGGTGAAAATTAAAAAATACTTTAAAATAAACCAAAAACGCTAATTTATATATATAGTCATAATCAAACATTGCAATATTTACAAAAATCCGTTAAAATATAGCGATCACTAGAAAAATAATATAATGCTATAAATCAAACCTTACTTTAAAATAAACCAAAAACGCTAATTTATATATATAGTCATAATCAAACATTACTTTAAAATAAACCAAAACCGCTAATATATATAGTCATGATAATCAAATATTGCAATAGTAAATGTCAAAAGATTAACCCTATGTTAAGGCACTTTTTTTAAAAAAAATCGTAAATGATATTTACAAAAACCCGTTAAAATATAGCCATCATTAGAAAAATAATAAATGCTATTTTAAAAATATCAGTCCGGTCTATCAACGCTATATACTAAATCAGTATTATAATTTTAAAAAACAATATTTAAAAAGTATAATGCTATAAATCAAACATTGAGTTGTAACGTCACATTGAATAGCCAAAGGTTATACTATGGAAAATAAACCAAAACCGCTAATATATATAGTCATGATAATCAAATATTGCAATAGTAAATGTCAAAAGATTAACCCTATGTTAAGGCACTTTTTTAAAAAAAAATCGTAAATGATATTTACAAAAACCCGTTAAAATATAGCCATCATTAGAAAAATAATAAATGCTATTTTAAAAATATCAGTCCGGTCTATCAACGCTATATACTAAATCAGTATTATAATTTTAAAAAACAATATTTAAAAACTATAATGCTATAAATCAAACATTGAGTTGTAACGTCACATTGAATAGCCAAAGGTTATACTATGGAAAAAAAGAGCGGGAAAAGAAAAAGAGATGAAAATTAAAAAATACTTTAAAATAAACCAAAAACGCTAATTTATATATATATAGTCATTATCAAACATTGCAATATTTACAAAAATCCGTTAAAATATAGCGATCACTAGAAAAATAATATAATGCTATAAATCAAACAATATCAGTCCGGTCTATCAACGCTATATGCTAAATCAGTATTATAATTTAAAAAAACAATATTTAAAAAGTATGATGCTATAAATCAAACATTGAGTTGTAACGTCACATTGAATAGCCAAAGGTTATACTATGGAAAAAAAGAGCGGGAAAAGAAAAAGATGAAAATTAAAAAATACTTTAAAATAAACCAAAAACGCTAATTTATATATTTATATAGTCGTAATCAAACATTACTTTAAAATAAACCAAAAACGCTAATATATATAGTCATGATAATCAAATATTGCAATCGTAAATCTCAAAAGATTAACCCTATGTTAAGGCATTTTTTTTAAAAAAAATCGTAAATGATATTTACAAAAACCCGTTAAAATATAGCGATCATTAGAAAAATAATAAATGCTATTTTAAAAATATCAGTCCGGTCTATCAACGCTATATACTAAATCAGTATTATAATTTTAAAAAACAATATTTAAAAACTATAATGCTATAAATCAAACATTGAGTTGTAACGTCACATTGAATAGTCGAAGGTTATACTATGGAAAAAAAGAGCGGGAAAAGAAAAAGAGATGAAAATTAAAAAATACTTTAAAATAAACCCAAAACGCTAATTTATATATATAGTCATAATCAAACATTGCAATAGCATTTATTTAAGTAATTTTTTACTAATATTTTAAGAATTTAAAAAAAATTACCAACCCTCGATCGGATGGATGGTCGTCCGCTCAGGCTAAATTTGGTTCTTCCTCTTCATTACTGCAATACCACAAAACATCAAATTATACTTTTAAGATTTAGGTTTATTATTTTAAAGAAGACGCCAGTAAACAATTAATTTATTCAGGAAATATCGCAGCTTGATATGGTCTCTTTCAAATTTATTTTTAAAACTGTGTACTTGGGTCTGACACAAGGTATCTATGACGTAAGATAATTTCCAAGAATTATAGTTCGGATTGGGCCTTTGTCTTATTAAGATAAAAGAAAGTGTTAAGTTAAACTTTCAAATTAAAAAAAAACAACAACTGTAAGCCAGCTAATGGACTTTTATGCTTCAAGCCTAACATCGTTATGTATATAATCTTATAATAATGTATTTTGATGTCTAATATGATCGCACATCTAATATATAAATATATTTATTTATATATTAGATGTGCGCATATACACGTAAACATACGTTATTATACATCAAAGTACATTATTATAGGATTATACACGTGGTCTGGGATGGGTTTGAATTTGACAAACAGGCCTACTATGATACATAGAAGGTGAAACGGAATGATAGACAGAATTAGCAACAATAAGTGAATACGCAAATATAATTAAAGAATATATTTTATTAGGCATTCATAATACTGGATGGGGTGGGATGGCAGCTGACATGATAGACTACGTGGGTCGACTACGTCGAAATACATGCACTAGAAAGTAAAAAAAGAATACACCCGTAAATAAATTAAATCATTAATTTATTTTTATATTTTTTATAATAAATTACAAAACAATTTTATTTGCGTCTTTAAAGTGTTAAAACTAAAATCTTAAAAGTAATACATGTATCGGCACACACATATATATTTATATGAGTACAAGTTGTGATGTATAATGTTACAGTGCGATTATATTTTTAAATCATTAATTGGTGATTTATTTTTATATTTTTTATAATAAATGACCAAATAATTTTATTTGCGTCTTTAAAGTGTTAAAACTAAAATCTTAAAAGTAATACATGTATCGGCACCCATATATATATATATATATATATGAGTACAAGTTGTGATGTATAATATGTTACAGTGCGATTATATTTTTAAATCATTAATTTATTATAAATTTTTTGTTATAATTAATTTTAACCATCTTTTGCATTTGATGACTAGTTAGGCTTGAGGCATAAAAGTCCATTAGCTGGTTTACAGTTGTTTGTTTTTTTTAATTTGAAAGTTTAACTTAACACTTTCTTTTATCTTAATAAGACAAAGGCCCAATCTGAACTATAATTCTTGGAAATTATCTTACGTCATAGATACCTTGTGTCAGACCCAAGTACACAGTTTTAAAAATAAATTTGAAAGAGACCATATCAAGCTGCGATATTTCCTGAATAAATTAATTGTTTACTGGCGTCTTCTTTAAAATAATAAACCTAAATCTTAAAAGTATAATTTGATGTTTTGTGGTATTGCAGTAATGAAGAGGAAGAACCAAATTTAGCCTGAGCGGACGACCATCCATCCGATCGAGAGTTGGTAATTTTTTTTAAATTCTTAAAATATTAGTAAAAAATTACTTAAATAAATGCTATTGCAATGTTTGATTATGACTATATATATAAATTAGCGTTTTTGGTTTATTTTAAAGTATTTTTTAATTTTCATCTCTTTTTCTTTTCCCGCTCTTTTTTTCCATAGTATAACCTTTGACTATTCAATGTGATGTTACAACTCAATGTTTGATTTATAGCATTATAGTTTTTAAATATTGTTTTTTAAAATTATAATACTGATTTAGTATATAGCGTTGATAGACCGGACTGATATTTTTAAAATAGCATTTATTATTTTTCTAATGATCGCTATATTTTAACGGGTTTTTGTAAATATCATTTACGATTTTTTTTAAAAAAAAATGCCTTAACATAGGGTTAATCTTTTGAGATTTACGATTGCAATATTTGATTATCATGACTATATATATTAGCGTTTTTGGTTTATTTTAAAGTAATGTTTGATTACGACTATATATATAAATTAGCGTTTTTGGTTTATTTTAAAGTATTTTTTAATTTTCATCTTTTTCTTTTCCCGCTCTTTTTTTCCATAGTATAACCTTTGGCTATTCAATGTGACGTTACAACTCAATGTTTGATTTATAGCATCATACTTTTTAAATATTGTTTTTTTAAATTATAATACTGATTTAGCATATAGCGTTGATAGACCGGACTGATATTGTTTGATTTATAGCATTATATTATTTTTCTAGTGATCGCTATATTTTAACGGATTTTTGTAAATATTGCAATGTTTGATAATGACTATATATATATAAATTAGTGTTTTTGGTTTATTTTAAAGTATTTTTTAATTTTCATCTCTTTTCCCGCTCTTTTTTTCCATAGTATAACCTTTGGCTATTCAATGTGACGTTACAACTCAATGTTTGATTTATAGCATTATAGTTTTTAAATATTGTTTTTTAAAATTATAATACTGATTTAGTATATAGCGTTGATAGACCGGACTGATATTTTAAAAATAGCATTTATTATTTTTCTAATGATGGCTATATTTTAACGGGTTTTTGTAAATATCATTTACGATTTTTTTTAAAAAAAGTGCCTTAACATAGGGTTAATCTTTTGAGATTTACTATTGCAATATTTGATTATCATGACTATATATATTAGCGATTTTGGTTTATTTTAAAGTAATGTTTGATTATGACTATATATATAAATTAGCGTTTTTGGTTTATTTTAAAGTAAGGTTTGATTTATAGCATTATATTATTTTTCTAGTGATCGCTATATTTTAACGGATTTTTGTAAATATTGCAATGTTTGATTATGACTATATATATAAATTAGCGTTTTTGGTTTATTTTAAAGTATTTTTTAATTTTCACCTCTTTTCCTTTTCCCGCACTTTTTTTTTGATAGTATCACCTTAGGCTATTTAATGTGACGTTTCCAGCAATTTTTTTAAGTGTAGTCCCTTCCCAACACCTTTTTTAATTGTAGTGCCTCAGGCGATTTACTTTTTTAAAAAATGAGTGTTTCTAGTCGATGACATTTATCGCCTGCATGTGCCAGCAGTGTTTTTGGCTGTTTTCAAATTCAAAATGGCTGCCGAGCGCGTACTATATCAGCACCGAATGTGCTCTTAAATGCAAAAAGGTTGGGGACCCCTGTTATATAGAATAGTAACAATACATATGAAACAAAATAGTGGGAATTTTATAAATACAAATATATGTAAAATATATTTTTTAAAAAATGTTTTTATTTAATTTAAAGATTAGTACTAGCAAAAAAAAGAGATTATTGGAGCACAATTTGGGTTATTATTTGTAACTAATTAAAAGCATGGTAAATCCATAAATTAATTCAAGCAATAATGAAGTATTTAGTTTGATCACAAACTATTGATTGAATTAATGAATTTAGGAAAGTCCCATACTTTCATTTAAAGTTACATATAACATCCAAATTTATGATCCAAAAAAAAATTATTAGCTTCTTAATGTAATATATATATTAAAATCAGTCAACACATAGCCAATCCCAGTATCAATAACAATCATCAATCTCATCCTGTTTTCAAGGGAACTCCCCTTTAAGCATAAAAGAGGTTGCCTTGATGACAGGTTGAGATTGTTGATTGTTGTTGATATTAAGTGTTGACTGATTTTAATGATTATCTTGTAGTGTTTTGTAAAAAATAGCAGACATGTTTGTGCACTCCGGAAAAACTAGAATGTATTTGAGATGTTGTTTTTAGATCGCGCGCTGATAACTGTGTAATTTAATTAAGGCATTGACATAATGGCGATCGACAATTCCAAGAAATATTTGCTGATTGCAAATATTTCTAGATAAGAGACGTTACCTTATTGGACAGTGTATTGATTGATTGTTGCAGTTATCAGAAAGTGATAAGACTGGGTAACAACTACGCAGTGTAAGCAACGAGAAGTAGCAGAAAGTATTTGAGTGCAGCTACAGTAGAGTTACTGTTCAATTCCAGTAGGAAACATCTAGCGTCAGTGCTTGTGGTTAATGTCCAGTGCCCAGTGGAAATGTAATTTATGGGTATAGCTGAAGGAGACCACAGCCTGAGGAAACTGTCTGGATAGCAGCTGAATAAAGAGTTGAGTTTTCAGCGGTTTTCAAGTGAAGTAGACTGTTGCAGAGACAGAAGCTGTAAGGAGCTTAAGGTCAGTCGCAGTGCTTACTACAAAGAGTTCATGTACAGCTAAACTGGACTGGGGCTAAGGTATGGCCATTGTGAACCGTTTTTGTAGCAGCCAACCTGAAAGAACATCGTGGGAATTGAACTTTAGCGAACTGTAGAAATAGAATTGGTGCAGACCATTCGTTGGAGAGCAGTCGGTGCAGACCATTCGTTGGAGAGCATCCATGGCAAAGCATTCGTTGCAGATCATTTATTTGGAGAGCATCCATTGCAGAGAATACAGAGTATATTCAGAGCATTCTTGCAGAGCATAGCAGCAGAGCATTAGTTGCAAGAGAACATTGTGGGAATTGTATATAGTTATTTGCTGACCGCACAATCATACTTGCGGATATAACATTTGCACAGTCAGACTGGTGGATAAAACATATCTATAAACTGATTTAGCTTTGAGAATTATTACAATTATATGTTTAGTGTTAGAGTATATTTAATAAAACCATTTAAAATTGATTACAAGATTTTTGTTTGTATTAAGGCAGTAGTTTAATAAAGCAAGAGTTATGTAAACATTTTTAAATGAAATTAAGATTTCATTCATAATTTCTTTTTTTTTCTATTTTAATTAATCGTAAATTCCTCTAAAATTTCTTTTTTAAAATTAAATGAAAACATCTGCTCAAAACATATCATACTATCCAGTGTACATGATTCAAAGCTTATCAAACCAACCTTGAAATATTGTTATATAACAATCGATAAAATAGTAGTCTATCTGAATCTGTCTTTCTTGTGTTTCATTTTACTTTGACCTGAATCATGTTTCTTTCTTTGAGGTAATAAATCCTTTTAAATGATTAATACGCTGCTGTTATGTGAGCCTGTTTTTATTACAATAAAAACAAATACTATTCATGCATTTACATATCCAATAATTGATTCTGATTGCACCTACAGCAGCTGTTACTACTGAAGCATTTATTTCTGCTTAATTTTTCTTTTAGCTGACTCTGTCTCATGGTCTTTAGTATTAGATCTCTATCAAATACAACTGCTGACTGTTTTATCTCTTCCTTATTTATTTTAGCTAATGCTATCACTGTTTTGAACATTGAGTCTGATGAATTGTCTATAAATAATATCAAACACAGAATGTGATTTGTTATCCACAAATAAACATCCCTCAATGTCTCATTTAGAAAATTACCAAACCCATGTTTATTTTCCAGATTCCTTAATTCAGCCTTATACTTTGCTGCCTTCTCACAATCTAATTGAAGTGGGCATAGAATTTATACCTTTCAATACTTGTAATTGGCTTATGTGAGAAATACTTATATAATATTTCAATTACCTTCTCACACTGGCACTGCTTGAGATGCTAATATTTTATATGTATTTGCTCCACATCCTAATAAGCACTCTGGTTTACTCTATTTTGTGATTAACCCCCAAAACTCAGATTGATTAATATCACATTCTCAAAATTAACCTTGCTAGTCATATATAATGCTTATGGAATATTAAAACTTTTTAAAATTAAAATTAATACAATGGCTTCAATACTTTTCCTGATTTGTTACTCTTGATAATCTAAACTGTCCTTAGCTATCCTGTATATGTAGGGATTTTAACAACTGGGCCACTTCTGTTGTGTTCATATCTGGGTGTTCTATTGTGGTTTACAAATACAAATTTAAATATGTGTAACAATTTATTAAATACTATATGCATAATATTCATAGTTATCAATAGTGATACAAGTACCTTAGTTAGCTGATCCATTCCTCGGCTGCTGCTGTTTTATTGGTTTCACACAAATGAATGTTGGGGATTCATTATCCATTTTAGTCTGGATGTGATTCAATGTCTGGTGCATCTGTTCAGGTGGTTGCTAATCCTTAATATTTTGTGTTACATCTCAGTACTAAACTGGGTGTTAATCCTTGTTGATTTATGTTTGTCTCAGCACATGACTTGCTGTTAACCATTACTGATTTTTATTGATACTGGTTAGCTCTGATCAATGTCTTTGCTGCTTTGTTTATTGCTAATGATACTTAAAATCAAAATGTTGATATGTACGATTACTAAGTATATGTTGATTTATCTTATGCATATGCTGCTCTGCATTCTGGGTTTGTTCACTCCAATGTTAACATGATTAGTCTCTTCTGGAATTTGATTAACATTGCACATGGCTTGATCCATGTCATCCTTGTCACTGTATATGTGTAGAGATTCCTGTGATATGCTGTTAGATTATTGAAGTTGCTATCTTGAAGATTACAGGTGTTGTTCTTAGGATACTGATTAGTTCCACAGGTGATGGATAATGAAATGACCTATGAAGAAAATGTGAATAACAAATAAGCAGTGCTTGACTGAGGGTATCCCATGATGACTTATAATACAGGGTATTGTCTCATCAAAGATTAGTTATCGTATCTGATAAAGTGTTTTCTATCACCCCCTTTTTCTTCTTTACTCACCTAAGTTAGCATAGGATCCAGTCACCATGAATCTTTCATACCATTATTCATATCCCTATACTATGACAATGGAATTGTATTTCTAAAAGCACATTTCATTCTTTAATTATGCATACATCTTTCCTGACTTCAATTCCCCCTCTCCATTTTTATATGGAGCCCTCAATAATTAAAAAAGTTGTCATAAAGACAAATTTTATAGGCTTTTGATTCTTGGTTGAGATATTTGCTTGAGACATTGCAATAAACTAATGAGCCAGTTTGGAACTGGATTTGAGTTAGGAATTTCAGCTGACAAAGATAGCATATTCAAACAGTCCTATTTATAGATCCTGTCTAAACATTTAAAAATAGTCTGTTTCACAGTATGGCTTGAGTGTCACACTTGGTGATTATTATTATTACTCAATTCAGTATTTATTATGTATATTTCAACCCTTTCAGCTTAATAAAAACACATAACTTAGTATCAATTCGATATTAATCTCAAAATTATATTATATATAAGAAAAAACGAATACATTATTGTACCCGCCCCATCGCCGGCTCCCGTTCGAAAGCCCAGTAAAGTCACGTCCTTTATATCTGGACGCTTTTGCCGTACTCCTACGGTGACATTCTCGTGTTTTGGTTGATGGTTCACTTCTATGAACCTGCTGTGTTCTTGCGTCTGGGGAATTACATAATGTTCTGTGAAGATAATTTCAAACACATATACACATACACTTTATTTATTTTATACGTAAATTCGGATTGAATCCAAGTAGTAGGTGCCAGGAGAACTTTTATAAGAGTCCGCCACGTATGTGCATAAGCTCACTCAACTATATCACAAAACATGCCCGTGCATCACTCCAGTCGGAAGCAAGAAATGAACACAGCCTATATCACCTTTCAAATTACATCGTATATGTGATCTTTCAATCACGATCAATCAGACTGATCATATGAGGGCCCGCCCTATATCCCACAGAATAAATTAATCAACCCTTAATATTAATCTAAGAAAGCATAATAAACATAAACATAAATATAATCAAATCCCAACACCAAAAATATCAAATGCATTCATTCATATACAAACAAATTTGATCGCTCCAGCACTCATTCCCTATTATATAAATTTATGTTGAAATTCCAAGCAGTTAATAACAAAAATACTAATTAAATAAATGTTTTATTTACAATTCATGCAGGTATATGACCGGCAAGCCGAGATAAACAATTCATGCAGGTATATGACCGGCAAGCTGAGATAATTTAAATATAGATTTAAAGGTGACTTCGCACATATTTTAAAGAATGTTAATCTGTAGGCAAACTTATTTCGTTAGGTTCTCGAATCGTTCATTAATGGTGATGAGTAACTTTATCATTTTAGCTTAATGTTTTAATAGTTCTTGTTTTTAAAGTTATTTTACTTTGGTGCATAAGTGAATATGACAATTTAAAGATAGCTACCTGTGGAACGTAGAAAGACTGTAAGAGGGATCCTGAGCGATGATTTCTTCTTTAACGAAGCATTCTGGCAATTTGCAAGGTCTCAAAAGCGTGTGTGGTCCTTATGTGAAGTTTCTCCGGTGTTACGAGCATCCTAGGGCAATCAGCTGAGCTGGACGTGGAGGTCCGGCGGTCAAGCTGCGAATTTTAGGTTCAGCAACACATCTCCATTATATTTCTACACGAAAGTTAGATTTTATTTCTTCTCTAGTTCTAATTTTTAATAATCCTTAAAAGCACTGTCCAGCCTTTTTGATCTCTTCCTTCCCGCCCTTATACCTTGAATTTTTTTCACCCAATCACTCCCATGCACCTGTGAATCCCTTCATCTTATAAGTCCATCGAGTATTAACTCAATTCAGTGATTTCTGGGATCGTTTGCACCACTTTGGAATCTCACTCAATTTGACCATTTTTCCAGGTATTGTTTCGCTGGAGACAGAAGTCTGAGTTGTACAATAGCAGTGTACACTTTTTCTCACCTGTTTCTAAATTCAGCTTATTTTATCTAGGTGTACCAATGCATATCCTGCCTATTGTTTCAATTTCTCTAATTTTACATTTACTAATTACCCCCTATTAAAATAATTTTAGATCGCTTGGAATTTCAGAACATATTGCAAATTAATTAATTCATTTTCCCCCTTTTGTTCAAAATGACTCAAATGATTTAATAAAAACTCAAATGATTTAATAAAAATGTCAAACTTGCGTTCAATCACTCATCTTTCTTTATTTAATTAAAAAAATGCAAAAAAAAACTTACAACTAATGATTACAGATTTATTCTTAAAAAAAAAACAAAATAATAAAAAAAAAACTCTTTTACTTTTTTATTTCAATAAATTTGACAGGTACTCTTATATAGCTGCGATCATGCTTTAGAAACGGCTGTTTCTCGTTTATTATTAAAGCAAGACTGCTTTTTTAAAAGTTTTGTTCCTGTCATTCATTTCGTCAATTGAATATATGTTTAATATAACCTCATATGCCTGTGTTCAAATTCCATGTAACACTATTCTGTTACATATCTCCCCGCCCGGTGTAGAGTAAAATCCGAGGTAGAGTAAAATCCAAGGTTGCGGGTTTTAGCTCTGAGAAGGAGCCAAGTTATTCGGCCCTCTTCAGTGCCCTTGCATTGAAAGTCCTCTTAATCATTTTTCCTCGTGCCAGTACAAAGGCATTATTCCCGTAGGCCCTGACGATCTCGTAAGGGCCATCATAGAGGTCAAGGAACTTCTTAAATATGTTCTGGTCTGGCCAACTGACCGGATTTGATCTTACCATAACTCTGTCTCCCACAGTGAAGGTGTTTTGGATTGGCCTATCAGTCTGCCTTCGCTTTTCCCCCATATGTTCTAATCTCCGTAATGCTACCTGGTTATCATGTTTTCGGTCCACTCTCCCTGTCTGGATCGCAGGTCTATCATCGTAAGGATACGATATCGGTCGTTCGTAATGAAGTCGACTTGGTTCAAGCCCAGTGGACTCATTTTTTGAGGTATTGATCATATCAACGATCCGGGAATTTCCCGAACCTATTTCCGATGATCTCCTGCAGTATACACACGGAATAGCTGCCCCAACTCACGCATCACCCGCTCGCATGGGTTGCTTTGCGGATTCCGGATAGATGTCATATGATGTTTGACCCCAATTCGGTTCACCCATTGTCTCCACGTCTTTGATACAAAGGGCGTACCATGATCTGATAAAATGCACTTAGGCTTCCCGATGATGGGAAACTGTTTGGTTTCCAACAGTTTGATGATCTGGTTCGCATTTGCCCGGGCCATAGGGTATGCCACGACCATTTTGGAGCCCAAATCATAAGTAACCAGTAAATATCTCTTCCCCCCAAACATTGGCAATGGGCCGTAGTAATCAATAGCCAAAGTGTGGTTTGGCTCTTGGACGATAATCGGTATCTGCGATCCTTCATTTGATCGGTTTAATGGTTTTGTCCTCACACAGACCTCACACTTCCAGAGTCTTCTGGCAATGTCTTGGGACATCCCTGGCCAATAAAACCAATTACTAAGGTACCCCTCAGTCTTGCTGGTTCCGTAATGGCCACGTTCCTGATGTGTCTTATCCACCAGTTGATCCTGCATTCCCTTCGGTATTACGATACGGGTTTGTTTCCCATTCCCGGTTTTGCTTTGGACTATCCCTTCCAGCATGATGCATCGGTCCCGATACTTCCATAACCGACCCCCAGTCTCTTCCTTTTTTTGACCTGCCCCCACATTTTGCTTCCTTTCATGTATGTATCAGATTATTTGTTGACACTTCGTCCCCTTCCTGGCCCCTCCGAATGTTTTTCGCACTAAACTCACCCTCTTTGCTTCGCCGGGTAGTAGCGGCAATGTACGCGAATTCCTCAGCCTCAACATTTGGCTGTTGTCCCACAGGGTAACGGCTCAGTGCGTCCATAACCACGTTATCCTTCCCTTTGCAATATTCCACTTCGTACTGGAACTCCTGCAGGGCTAGGCTCCACCTCTCTAATCTATTGTTTGTCAAAAAACTTTTATTAAGGAATTCGAGGCTCCGATGGTCGGTGATTACTTTCACTTTGGATCCGACCAGGAATTGTCTGAATTTTTTGAAAGCCCATACTATGGCGAGGGCTTCCTGTTCTGTGACTGTATCTCCGTTCGGGGTCCTTGAGTAGTCGGCTGATGAAGGCCAACACCCTTTGTTCACCCTCCAGTCCCTTTTGGTACAAAGTTGCTCCTAACCCGATGTCGCTACTGTCGGTCTGTACCCAAAAGGTCTGGTCGAAGTCCGGGTACGCTAACATGGTCTGTTTTAAAAATCCTTCTTTCACCCTCTGGAAGCTCTGTTCTCTTTTCTCATCCCATACCCACACTTGCTCCTTTCTTAATAATTGTAGTAGGGGTTCCATATCGTGGGAGAAGTTTTCATAAAATTTGTTGTAGAACATGCACATTCTGGGGAATGCTTTAATATCTTTTCTCTTTTTCGGAACTGGAAATTCTTGGATGGCCTGAATCTTCTCGGTGTTAGGCCGTATCCCATCCTGGCTTATGATGTGTCCCAAGAACTTAACTTCCTGGGTCACAAAGTGGCTTTTCTTTAGGTTAATTTTTATTCCCTTCTGTTCACATTCATGGAGCAACATTTTTAAGTGCTGACAATTGTCCTCTATGTCTCCAGATGCTATAATGATATCATCTACATACATGGTGACAAATTTCTTGACTTCATCTGATAGGGTTTGGTCCATGCATTGTACTAAGCCTGCCCCACTATTCCTTAATCCGAAAGGCACGCGGTTGAACTGGTATGCCCGTCCGTTATATTTGAATGCAGTGTATTTCCGATCATCCAGATGGAGGCTCATTTGCCAGTAACTATTTGTCAAATCCACAGTGGAAAAAAATTCTCTTGTTC
This sequence comes from Epiperipatus broadwayi, assembly GCA_028023455.1. NCBI lineage: Eukaryota > Metazoa > Onychophora > Udeonychophora > Euonychophora > Peripatidae > Epiperipatus > Epiperipatus broadwayi. The sequence goes on along the minus strand of JAQFVV010012400.1, from coordinate 2,113,937 downwards.
TGAAATCTAGTCATTAGTTCGCTCATGATGGGCGGAGCATTTGTATCTGGAATTGTCACCTTGTTCAGTTGCCTAGCATCGAGGCACAATCATATCGATCCGTCACCTTTTTTTACGGCTAAGATTGGGTTGTTGTATGGTGAAGTACACTTTGAAATAACCCCCCACTCTATCATCTGCTCCAGCTGAGTTTCGATCTCCTTCCGGTATTGGAAAGGTATTGGATATGTTCTCGTTTGATATGGGTTGCTGGTGTTCAACCGGATTCGGTGTTCGTACCCATTGATTACTCCCGGCTTGTCCGAGAAAACACTCTCGTAGGTCTCCAGTATTTCTTGAATCTTCTCTCTTTGCCCTTTACTTGGTCCCGTCATTTCATCAACTCATTTCTCGATCACCCCCTTTACCATGATGCACTGCAGTTTCTTCTGCCCTTCTGGCTCTATTCATGGTTCCCCCAAAGGGCACGGTGACTCTTCCAATTCTTGCTTGTCTGGTCCTGTAATCGATGCTACATTTTGCCATCCTCATGAAGTCAGACCCTAACACCAAGTCGTGTATCAGCCCCTCAAGTATTAACACAATCTGTGTGAATTCCTGCCCTGCGATAACTATGTTTGCCCACACCTGTTTGGTCTGTATCTTTGCTCTTTTCCCATTGGCCAGTATGATCTGGGTCCCTTTCAAAGGTAGGATTTTCATTTCTGTTGGCCCTTGGGCAATCCTGTCGAAGGTTTCCTGAGCCATTACAGTCACCTGACTTCCTGTATCCAGCAGCGCCCTTGCATGAACCCCTTGGATTGATACCTCGATCTTTGGGCACTCTTGTTTTCCCCGAGGCCCTTCCCCCCTTTCATCTTGTGTTATATTAGCTATCCTAATTTCATCATTCCCTTCTTTGACAAAGTAGTCATCATTTTCGGCCGCATCCAACACCTCCAATACTCGTTTTATTTCAGTTTCCCCCTCAATAATTCGTCTGATCTCCCTGGGCAGGTTGCGCCCTGCTATCCTAATTTTCCGCTCTTCCGGTACTTGGTATTCGTTTATTTTTCTTAATCTCACCATCTGTCGCTGTATGAAAGTACTGTATGTCTCATCCTCATCCCTTTTGCTTTGTTCAATTGCCCACTTTTCCCTTGTTGGGCTAGTCCCCAATATCTTCCCATTATGGCTCTTTGGTATTCTTCGAATGTTTTCGGTTTCTCTTTCATCGCCTCCCACCATTCCATTGCTTCCCCTTGGATGTGGCTGCATGCAATTGCTATCTTCGATTTTTCGCTAAACTGCCCACATGAGAACAACCTCTTCAGACTTTCCACATGTCAACATGGGCTTTTGTCTCCCTTACCTTCGAACTGTTCGAGTTTAATCCACTTTCCCTCCATTCTGTTTGATGCCCAATTTGTAATTAATTATAATAATCCATGGCTCGTTAACTACTACTCCGTGGGTCCCACTGACTCTTATCCTATCCTCAGACGCTCCTTGCCCTTCAAAATTCCCACAGCTCCTGTCATTCCTCCAATTTGGTTTCTATCGCTTATATGTGCGGCTATATCTATTATATGGTTATATGCATCTTTATATATATACTCTATGTTGACTTCTTTCTTTAGCCTCCTTTTCTTTTTAAGTAAAACACAAAACTGCTAACAAGATCCCAGTTACAGTACTTCCTTTGTGCAAGAATATAAATACGTCTTATAATGATGTATTTTTTATTTGCACTTAAATTATTTGCATTTGATTTTAACATAGAAATTAATTTATTACTTTGCTTCCTTTTAATATACGATGTTTCTTCCACGGAATCCTGCTATTCCACAGCCTTCTACAACTATTAAGTATATTCGGACGCTTGATTATTTTAGTGCTAATAAGAGAACTAAATCCCTTTCCCACTCCCTTAAGCAACGTTTAATGATTTTATTTTATGGTGATTCCGAAAATTTCCCCCCGCTTTAATAGATAATTTATTCTGTTATTTCGAGCGCCCTCTCTCTTTTAAATTTGCTTTCGTTGTTAGAAACGTCAGCTGTATCCATGTCAGTCCCACCACTTGAAACAATAGTTTCGGGCCACATTGACATGCCAAATGTACCCGCCCCATCGCCAGCTCCCGTTCGAAAGCCTAGTAAAGTCACGTCCTTTATATCTGGACGCTTTTGCCGTACTCCTACGGTGACATTCTCATGTTTTGGTTGATGGTTCACTTCTATGAACCTGCTGTGTTCTTGCATCTGGGGAATTACATAATGTTCTGTGAAGATAATTTCAAACACATATACACGTACGCTTTATTTATTTTATACGTAAATTCGGATTGAATCCAAGTAGTAGGCGCCAGGAGAACTTTTATAAGAGTCCGCCACATATGTGCATAAGCTCACTCAACTATATCACAAAACATGCCCGTGCATCACTCCAGTCGGAAGCAAGAAACGAACACAGCCAATATCACCTTTCAAATTACATCGTATATGTGATCTTTCAATCACGATCAATCAGACTGATCATATGAGGGCCCGCCCTATATCCCACAGAATAAATTAATCAACCCTTAATATTAATCTAAGAAAGCATAATAAACATAAACATAAATATAATCAAATCCCAACACCAAAAATATCAAATGCATTCATTCATATACAAACAAATTTGATCGCTCCAGCACTCATTCCCTATTATATAAATTTATGTTGAAATTCCAAGCAATTAATAACAAAAATACTAATTAAATAAATGTTTTATTTTAATCTGTTTAATAACAATTCATGCAGGTATATGACCGGCAAGCCGAGATAATTTAAATATAGATTTAAAGGTGACTTCGCACACATTTTAAAGAATGTTAATCTGTAGGCAAACTTATTTGGTTAGATTCTTGAATCGTTCATTAATGGTCATGAGTAACTTTATCATTTTAGCTTAATGTTTTAATAGTTCTTGTTTTTAAAGTTATTTTACTTTGGTGCATAAGTGAATACGACAATTTAAAGATAGCTACCTGTGGAACGTAGAAAGACTGTAAGAGGGATCCTGAGCGATGATTTCTTCTTTAACGAAGCATTCTGGCAATTTGCAAGGTCTCAAAAGCGTGTGTGGTCCTTATGTGAAGTTTCTCCAGTGTTACGAGCATCCTAGGGCAATCAGCTGAGCTGGATGCGGAGGTCCGGCGGTCAAGCCGCGAATTTTAGGTTCAGCAACGCATCTCCGTTATATTTCTACACGAAAGTTAGATTTTATTTCTTCTCTAGTTCTAATTTTTAATATTCCTTAAAAGCGCTGTCCGGCCTTTTTGATCTCTTCCTTCCCGCCCTTACACCTTGAATTTTTTTCACCCAATCACTCCCATGCACCTGTGAGTCCCTTCATCTTATAAGTCCATCGAGTATTAACTCAATTCAGTGATTTCTGGGATCGTTTGCACCACTTTGGAATCTAACTCAATTTGACCATTTTTCCAGGTATTGTTTTGCTGGAGACAGAAGTCTGAGTTGTACAATAGCAGTGTACACTTTTTCTCACCTCTGTTTCTAAATTCGGCTTATTTTATCTAGGCGTACCAACGCATATCCTGCCTATTGTTTCAATTTCTCTAATTTTACATTTACTAATTACCCCCATTTAAAATAATTTTAGATCGCTTGGAATTTCAGAACATATTGCAAATTAATTAATTCATTTTCCCCTTTTGTTCAAAATGACTCAAATGATTTAATAAAAATGTCAAACTTGCGTTCAATCATTCATCTTTCTTTATTTAATTAAAAAAATGCAAAAAAAACTTACAACTAATGATTACAGATTTATTCTTAAAAAAAAACAAAATAATAAAAAAAACTCTTTTACTTTTTTATTTCAATAAATTTGACAGGTACTCTTATATAGCTGCGATCATGCTTTAGAAACGGCTGTTTCTCGTTTATTATTAAAGCAAGACCGCTTTTTTAAAAGTTTTGTTCCTGTCATTCATTTCGTCAATTGAATATATGTTTAATATAACCTCATATGCCTGGGTTCAAATCCCATGTAACGCTATTCCGTTACATTATATATATGCCATAGTAAATTATTTTGAATAACATTCTTTTTTGATACTAATAATATTATAATTATAATCTATTACTAGATTTGTTTAAGCATGATTTTTTAAAAAAAAAAAAATTAAATATATGTTTCTTTGGTAACAAATAAGTAGACACTTTAATTTCTATTCACTACTATCAATTTTTATCGAGTAATATTTTTAATTTTATCATGTCCTTAAATGTATTTTTCATGGGTAATACTACTTCAATATTTAATTTTTCTCTCTTTATTAATCTATTAATTTTTTTCCCGGTATTATGAATTTTAGATTTATTATAAACTAAATTCAAATTTATAAATATATTAAATAACATCAACATTACCACATATTCTTTTAAATTCATATAAAAAAGATCAATAAAAGACAACCCCCCCCAGATGTATTTTGTGCTGAACCAGCACTCATCAGTTGGTCCAGATCACTATCTCATATATATCTTCATTATATGAAAAATATTTATCTATATTAAATACTTACATTTTGAATTACAAATATCAAATTACTTCAACCCACATCTTTGACACCATCCATGTTAGATAAATATGGTAATGACTAATATTAGTCATATACTTAACTTGAGATTATCTCTAGTACAGATATAAACTTTGAAACAAATGAAGATTAATATATCTGATTATTTAAAATTAAACACACAAATACATGGAGTTATCCACATTTCTTTTTCCCACATGTAATATCTTTATAAATACATTAAATAACCTCAATATTACCATTATATTCTTTAAATTCATATAAATAAAGATACAATAAAAGACCAATGACCCCCAAGATGCATTTTGTGCTGAACCAGCCCTCATCAATTGGTCGAGGTCACTATCTCACATATATATCTTTATTGTATGAAAAATATTTATATTAAATAATTACATTTTGAATTATAAGGGTCAAATTAACACAATCCACATCTTCCATTACACATTATTCAGGGAAAAACGAACTCTGTAATTGGAAGAAACTACTTTAAGCCTATGGGCATTAAAATAACTATTGTAAAAAAATTATGATTAAAAAAGAAGTACACAATAGTTTTCCCTATTTAAAAAAAATAACTAGTGGAAAATGAAACAAAACAAGTTGGACTTAAATTCAAGAGGCAAAGAAGAAAACAACAGTATATCCAGCAGAAGAGCTAAAGTGGTCAAACAGTAGTACAAGAGTCAAGAAAGAAGATAACAGGATATTTCCAAGAGAAAAGTTAAAACCCAAGTGCAGTGCCTCACTGAAGATCCAAAGAAAGTCTTAGAGATTTAAAAGATTGCAAGAACCTCAGTATTATTTATTTTTATTAATTGATTTCTGGAGAAATCTCTCAGCCATTCACACACAGCAACTCAGTATATTATATTTCTGTTGATTGTGCCGATTGTAGTATATTGAGTTGTTGTATGCAAATGGCTGAAAGTTTTTCCAGCAATCAAATATTAAAACTAAATAATATGGAGATTCTTATGACTTTATAAATTTTTGATACTGCCTTTGAACCTTCAGTGGGGGCGCTGCACTAGGATTTTGACTCTTCTGTTGGAAGTATACGGTTGCCTTCTTTCTTGGCTCTTGTACTCCTGTAGGCTGCTGGACATCTTTTATTGCCTTTTTTGATTCTTGAACTTAAATCCAACAGAGCAGATTAGATTTTGGGGGGAGGGAAGGACTTATAGTATGAGCCACTATTGTTTTCTAAAGTATATATTTAGTTAATGATTTTTCCAAAGAATATTTTTAATTAGAAAAAATCCAGTTGTGGATGTAATTAGCTTTTTATTTATCAGATAAAATTTGCAATTTTAATTTCCTGAGGAATTTTATAATTTTACAGATTAAAATTATTTTAAACTTATGTATCCATTTCCTCCAAATGACCAGATATAGCACAAGGAAAGACTTTTTGGGAGGACAGAGTAGTCAGAGGAAAGAATGCATAAAGATTTATTGTAAAGTCTAATTTAGTACTTTCTATTTTTTTAAATTTCTCAACGTATGTTGATGATGCTAAAACTTGTTCTAATGCTCATTTTGTTAATTATTATGTTCCAACCTAAATTCAAAGAAAGAAAACTTCAATTTCTTGCTGGATAGTATTATTACAGCAATACCATTAAAGGATCAAATATTTATTTTGGGACTTTAATGCACATGTTGGTACAATATTAGACATTGGCCACAATTTGTTGAAATAATATTAATGTTGTAAATTTAAATGGTCTGTCATTATTGAATGTTTGCACACTTGGATTACCACAAACATTTTCTTTAGGCAGAAAAATTAATAAGAAAGTATGTGGACACATCCATATTCAAAACAATGACATTTTATGTATTACAATTAGGAGACAGAATACAAGAGTCCATATGTAGGCTCTTACAAGAACATTGTTGAATGGATCATAGATTAGTACTATCTAGGGTCTAAAATGGTATTTGCATTAAAAAGTAGATCTTATTATAATCAAATTCACAAAGAAAATTAATATATGTTTTTTAGAAGTACTACATTTCAATAGTTATTGAACATTAAAATTGCTCATTTGGACTTTCAGTATCATCATTTTATAATGAAGCTTGGAATTCTCTTAAAGAATATGTTATGGATGCAAGCAAATCTATTGTTGGGTTCACCAAAAAGGAAAATCATGACTGGATTTCTTACAATAATATTATTAATGATTTGCTAAAAAAAGTAAAAATTTTTGCTTGGCAGAATAATAAATTTAATATGGAATTTCACAATGAATATATATGCAATTTATTTTCTCTCACTACAGTTGTGCCATCTGGTGTAATAAGCTTTAGTAATCAATAGATAGTGGATAGTTGTGCTCAATAAATCCCTACCCAGTGTTTTGCTATTCAATATTGCCAGACTAGTTTTTAGTTTATGACTTTCATCAATGAGGAGTTTTGGAAATGGAAAAAATGCACATACATCTTTAGATCTAATGCTTGTTTTACTTTTACTTCTTTGTTTTATAATAAAGCTATTAGCTCGAATTGAAATATATAGTTTTCAGTTTAAACCAACTTGCTTGTATAATTATACAGATCTGAAACTAGTTTAATATCTATATATTATGATATCCAGTTTTTTTTACTAACTATAAGCATCTTTATTCTTTAGTCAGGATATATAAAAAAGATATAATCTCAGCTTATGATTCTGTTTGAAAATAATAGTCTTTTAAAAGTTTCCAAAATTCTTAAATGCTGGAAAACTTAATTACTCTGTAAAAATAAATGGTCGCCAATAAGTAAATTAAAATGATATTAAATGATAATCATAATACATGTAAAATTTTACAGAATGGTACTACAGGATTAATTTCTTTTCATTTTATTTAATATATTTATCAAGGTTCTTTTACAAACTGATGGAAGAAATTTATTTGAGATAATATTGATTTTTAAAAAGAGATTCTTTCTGAACAGTCAATAAACACTTGAAAAGATTGGAAATTCTTTTCAAACTGAAGTCTAATTGTTAATCCAGTTAAGATAGTATGCTTGATTTTTCATCTAAACAAAAGAGAATCACCTTGTAATTTTAATATAACTTTTTATGATAACAGATTGAAAGACAATCCTATACCATGCTATTTAGGATTGATCTTGGATCATAGTTTAACTCAGTTTTCTTATTTAGCTATGGTTAGATGGAAAATTAATTTTTAAAAATAATCTTGGAAAGATGACTGACATTATTTAGTGTTATGAGACAGCATTTTATGGACAGCTTTCATAGCATTAGCTTATTGTGCAGGTGAAAGTTGTGCCACTGGAGGGTTGAATTAGATCCTAAGATCTAGGTGCAGTGCTCTCAGATCCAAGGCTCCTCACTGATGAAGGCCACAAGCCAAAAACTAATCTGAGGATATTGGATGAGTAGGCACTAGATAAGGATTTTATGTACAAGCCTTTTGGCATTGTTTGATTACTCTGGTTGGCACAGGGTGACACTATTGTATGGAGAGATTTGCCTTGTTTAATGAAAAAAAGTTCTGACACTAAACTTCTGGATACTCAAATATTACCATGAGAAATATAAACTGGAAGACTCAAGTATGATCCTTTGTAGTGGCTTCATGGTCTTTCATATTTCTCTCTCAAATGTCAAAAGGATGTCTCACAGAAAATGTATAAAAAGCTGGGCAAATCAGCCTTAGGCATGATTCTACACTTTGTATCAAATTAAGGTACTCAACATGGATATTTGATCAACAATTTAAGATTGGAAAATAATGGCATAAAAATGAAATTAGTGTAAGGTTCCAAATAATTCAAATGAATTTCTTCATACTAGATCCAACAATAATGCCATCTGGATATAATTCTTCTACATGCCATTCTAATCAACAGATTCAGAACAACTTACAATCATTGTGCTCATCTACTTTATAAATGGAATATGGCAGCCACCAATATATATATATATATATATATATATTGGTTTATATATTATATATATATATATATATATATATATATAAAATTAAACTGGATTTGAACCCACACTTTCAAACTCCCTTTAGTCTTCCACTCTATCTTATACTACCGATACACATGACCACACATATGCATAAAAGATCATTTCTAATATACTCATTTCATGCTCAATGAGCAGTAAAATTTGACAAACAAGCTCTGAACATGCCATCTTCAGATTTTCAATGGTATGGATGGGTGGAGAGTTGGAGAGTGGTGAAGATTGAAACATCCATTAAAGTTTGAAGATTTTCTATCTTAATATAAAGTGAGCACTAGTTATATATATGTGTGGGAGATGATCTGAAACTTACTGATTTCTGATTCAACATATGTCTATTGAAGATCTTTTATGCATGTGTGTTGTCATATATATTAATTGTATAAGATAAAATGGATGAATGAAGAGAGCTTGAAAGTCCAGGTTCATCTAGCTTAAAATATATATACTATATTTGTGTGTGTGTATATATATATATATATATATATTGTGTGTATATATATATATATATATATTGTACCAGTCAGAATTGTATGTTCGTCTAACAAGAATTAGCATCTAAGCAAGAGTACCTAGAGTTCAATCATATGCGCGATACACAGGTCAGGAATAATCATGAACTCCACCCTATTGCCCATTTCCCAAGTCTCTAACATAACAAACAACACTTCTGACGGTAGCAAACGACATTCTAACAATTCCTGGCCCAGAAGGTCAGCAGAGACACAAGAGATCTAATGATTAACTAAGTGATGACGCAATATAATAACAGATGTGCATGCATAAATTAATAAAATGTCCAAAGAATAGATTATTAAATATGACTTTATTGAAAATAACATTAGTAATGAAATTAAATCAGTATATGAGCAACGGAATATAGAGACTTAAAACACATCATAATTTTGAATACACATAATGAATACTCGATCTGGGTTTCACTTAATGTTAACGTGGGCATTCCATGCAGACCTTAGTAACATAATGCAACTACAAAATATACATATTAGTAAGAAATTAATTACTCGAAACGATGCGGCTTAATATGCTAATTTAAAATATATTTTATAGGGTTTCTATTATTCACGCTATGACATTTTAAATCACTAAGAATGTAACGGATTTCATAACTATACATGGGCTTTTATTATGAACGATATATTTTAACTCACAAAGAATATAATGAACTTTAATGACTATACGTGGGTTTTTATTATATACATTATGATAGTTTGAATAACAAATGATCTAGTGAATTTTGATTATACATGGATTTCATCATGATTATATTAACGATAGATTAATTATCTTGGAAATTATAAAATGATTCATCATTTATGATTTACATATAGAATAAGGAAAAGCATAATTATTTCAACATTCAGTCACATGACTTGACTTTTATATGCTTTATTAGATGTTAACTTTCAACGTATTTAATAGCAGTTGAACGAGAGGGTGGATAGAGCTAATAAGCTATAACATATGATAGGGCAAACTAAATTTATATTATAATGAGAACTTGGGGTGGCTTAGGAAAATCATATCATTATGACTTACAGATGAATAAAATACTTGAGGAAGTTTACTTAAATGACAGCGTGCAGACCGAATGATAACGTTTGAAAGGACGAGAAGCTTCATCAACTTGAGAACAAAAAATATAAGCTCATCTGCGCTTGTGACAGATGGCATCCGAAGAAGTGGTCAGCAGGATACTATGGTTCTGTTTTTCCGAATGTTAACCCATAATAGAGCCTACACGGCCAAACCCAACCTTTGGAGTCGGGGCCTCCACACTCTGCCGAAAAATGTGCTTTAAGGATTCCAGTAATGAGAGAAAGTATGACAAAGCAACATTTTATTGATGAACGTTATCACTGGGATGCATCGTGAGGGCTTTCAGGTCTGTATTAACACTGATTTTTATTTGTGGCCTTAACGAATAAGTAAGCTTAGCGTAATGAAATGACAATATAAGCACTCCCAAAAAGGGGCATACAATTTGCTTAAAAGATTTATTTAGCATATCAATAATAAAATATAAAAAATTAAGATTCCCTTCGTTAAACGCATATCAATACGTCCGAAAAATTAGTTACTTAAATTATCATTAGATGGCGGGCTAATTATATAATGAATCATCAACTAAAAGTAAGTATCTGAACTTCAATTTATTTAATACTAAATTTATTTAATATTAATCAATAGCGTGAAATAATAGTTAAAAATTTATTTGAAATGACAACGGATAGCATAATATAAATTAATAAAAATAGTTTAGGAATATTTTTCAACCAGGCGAATTTTTATAGTTTAGTAAGAAAACTTACGTTTACGATTTAAAATTCCTTAATGGCGGAATAGTAAAATAAGATAAGATTAATTCGCCAGATTGAATTATTAGCATATTAAAATGGGTATGATTTACATAATATCAAATTAAATTTGCCACATTTAAAAATAATAATACAGTAAGAGTGAAAACCCAGCAATCGAGTTTAGAAAATCAAATAAAATTTATATATTAAAGCAAAAAGAAAAGTCATTGTTTAAGCAATTAATCAGCTTGGCATTGCCGATGGAAAATAAGCAATTACATTTTAAAGAAATAAAGACTACAAAAATGGAAGTATTACAAGATATACGTTAGGTTAAATAACTACATAATTAGAGGTTGAATTTTACAGTTTACAATTAATAAAATTATTTAGAGGAAAGTTTATAGAGTTCATTTTTGCGGTGGGGAATTGCCTTTTTGGTTGCATGATTTGATGAACGTATGCACACATGTTGATTTCATTTTTGAAGAAAAATGATTAATTTGCCATTACTTTGGCAAAATTGTGGTTAATGTCTGTTCCTGGTGTATTTTACAGTTCATTTTGGCAGCAGTTTGGAAACGATGGCTCATGAGTACATTGGCACTGGTTTGATCTTGGAGAGATCGGGGAAGCAAATTTTATTTCTACTCACTAACCATTTTAAAACTATGAGTGATGTAGATTACCTTGACAACAACATTTGGAAACAAGACACAGAGCTTTTTAACTAGAAAAGGTGGTGGTATTTATACTTATTTTGGCTGCCTTTGGTAATCCCCAAATGTCAGCTAACTGTCAACAGTGACACAGCTAATTTGAAAGTATGAATGAGATCAAGTTCAAGAGAGCTAATCTTGGCCTATTTTGAGCTGAAAATAGACCCGCAGGATAAATGTTAAGTAACGTGAATTTTAAAATAAACCTATGTTAAAATAAAACAAATATTTTCTGAATTTAAAATAAGGCAAGTCTTTTGTTTACTAAATTTGCGTTACTCTCTCAAACTTTCTCAAATAAAAAATACATGGATAAAATATATATGTAATATAACGCTTTTAATAAAATTATGTTTATCTGTTACACACACACGCGCATGATTGTTTACCGTAATAGAAATTTATGTTTTATATTTATATTAATATTAAATGAGAATAAAGCTTAACATAAAAATAAACAATCATGTACATCGGTATACCTTCACTCCCTAGTGATTTATTATTAAATGACTGAGTTTGAACCCATGTTTGAAGGTTTCAAACATCACCAGAAAGTGAAGCCAAATGTGTGCAACAGATCTGACTGCTTCAATATATATATATATTATAATGATCGGAATGAAAGTGAAGACAGCAGTCAATCGTATCTGCAACTACTAGGGCACCATCTAAGCATTTGAGCCTAGAAAAATTTATAAAATAGGCAGATACGCGCTGATAAGATTCCACTTTATTTAAATATTCAGATCGTTAGCCCAAGTCACTAGCTCAGGGAGTAGCAGAGATTATAAAATATAACTTTATATCTTAAATATAAAAAATAATAAAAGCCACTGCCAGAAATTAACACATAAAAATATTTATTTACGCACATATAAAATCATTCTAATTTGAGGAATAAGTTTAACATTTTAGATTTTTATATTAATCTTTAAATTTACATTTAACTAGATTGCAATAATGAGTTTAATATTTTAGTGAGTCGAGTATAAATAGACTATATAGATTGTATTTGAAAAGAAAAATGTTCTACCCTTATTTCACCTTAGGCCAAAAAGTTCGCAGTCAAACCGGCACCAATCCATCTGATACATTTATGTATTCAATGTAGCATGAAAATACGACAACACAAAATACTATACTGTCAGAAATGTACATCTGAACAGTAAGTAGAGTTAGAGAAGACATTGTCTCTCCACCAACAGGAATGCTACATCTGTTGGCGAGTAGAACAATAAACAAAAAACTCCATAGGAATGAACTGCGGTCCTTTGCCAACTTACAAACCCATCCATAGGCAAACAGAGGGTGTGTGGCATATATATGCAATACTGCCCATAACAGATCTCATACTACATCTACTAATTACAGAAATATATCCAATCCATTGAGCTAATTCAACTATGAAACGAATAACCTAAGATTACCCTCCCTTAAACTATATATAACTTTACAAATCTATACAGCCATTCATGCCCAACTTAAATTTAACATTTATTATGTTTGCACAGATGAATTTTATACAATTTGTTTTATAATGTCGAGTATAGATCGGTCGCACAGATTCCGCGGTCAAAAACATCTCAAAATAAACACAACCGATCAAAATACAAAATCATCGATAATGTCAATTGCATAGGGAATACAAAAACCCACTAGCATTCATTGTAAGATGCTGCAGAGACATTGATGACTTATATATTCCAATCGACTATGAAACAGCAACATAATTAACCGCTAACAAATCTATGCAACGTCTATACCCAACTTTAAATTTCATGCATTTAAATAATTTATACGATAAGTATTAATACAAATAAAAAATAATAAAATGGAAATGATGTTTATCAATGCAAAACATATAAATTTAAACATTTTCAATTGATTTTAAACATAAAAGTCAGATAGAAGTTCATAAGCTTGAACGAAAGTTCTTAATTATTTTTAAATTTTAGAGTTCATGTCAATAGCTTACAGTAGAAGAATCACTGCTCTTGATGTAAATTTCCACGGAGTCTTTATTTGAAAACCCGGTCAGATGTTCCGGAGGTAGCATTAGCTGGTTTATTTTGGTATCACAGTCAGTTCATTTTTTAAAATAGTGTGATATGTGCATCCTATCACGACCCTCAAAAACAAGCCGGAAAAAACTGTCAGGAAAACTGTATTTCTCCTTTTATAGTATCCACACAGATTCAACCAACAAAATGTCACTAATCCATCCTTTTCATTCGGGTCCGGGCTGAGGCTTGGTGCTTCCATTGGTCAAGCTAAATTCTCTTTATTCTCTTATCTAACTTTTCATCTGACTTTTTTAATTACACAGCTTTTGGATAATTAATAAACAATCATTTCCATTTACAGATTACAGGAATTAATTAATACCTGTTTTTATTTTAACTTACGTTATTTCTTTATTAAAATATTTCTATATTTAAATCTTTTATTTTTTTATCAAAAAAGTACGTTGAAATACTTTTTTTATTTATAAAAAAAATTTTTAAAGTTTAGCATCTGTGAGAATATATATGCTTAACAAACATTTTAATTTTAGCATTTAGTTTTTTTTTCTTTAATACATCTATTTTTATTTGCGAACTTAAAAGTCTTTTATTTCAATTTAATGTAACGACATATTTATATATCGTTACAATATATATATATTAATCCAGATAAAGGGCTTTCTAATTAAGTAATTATAGATGGATAACTTCATACATTAAATATTTCCATCTAAAACATCCATTAAAAATATATATGCACAAATCATGAACAATGAATTAATGACTGTTGAATCTATAGCTACAGAAGTAGAATTGGTATTAAGAAAATCTTTAGTGAATCTTCTGGTTGGAATCTCTAGACATTTTTTATGATTTTTGTTAAATTGTTAAAAAAGAGCAGATGCTAAATAAATAAAATCTTATCTCCTCAGCTAAGGAGTGTTTAGAACAATAGAAGAGTGGCAGACTCAAAAGTAAAAATCCCATCCACAACTCAATTCTGCCACTTCTAATTTTTAAATATTTTGAAAATTCTTGCATGACAAACCATTTGACTACTTTTTTGTTAATGACATAGAGAATATGGGCATTATTTTAAACATACATATCCATGATATCATAAAACCCATGTGATACATTACTCTTAGAGAATCAGTAGCATAGCTATCAAGAGTAAACCGTGAGCTCCTGGATTTTAAGCTCTCTTTGGCTGTTGATCATTAAATAATTATTTAAAGGGATTTATTACTTGCAGGTTCACAAAAAGTTGGAGTTTCCAGAAGTGTTCGCACTAGAATCAATCATAGGAATTCATATTTCAGTGTCTGATACTCCACCATTGACTGTACCAGAGCATACAGGACAATCATTATATTAAAGACACAGAGGCAAAACTCTCCATACAGTTGTATCTAAAGTAATTAATGGATGCAGGAAGGTTTGTGCATAAAATCCCTATCTTGTGCCTTCTCATTCAACATCTCCAGATGAGTTTCTAGTTGTGGCTTTTATTAGTGAGGAGTCTTGTATCTGAGAGCACTACACCTAGATTTTCTAATGCAACTCCATCATCCACTTTTTACCATATTAGCTTACTATAAAAAGCTTTTATCCAAAATAAAAACAATATTTTCAATTCAAGCATGTAGTCATATTGATCTGAACTCAGTTCAGCATCCATACTTTTTGATGTCTTTCATTCTTTAATAACCAGTCACCATAATCCTATTGGTGATCATGTGATATTTAATGGTTTAATATTATATTAAAGCATAGAAATACAATTAATGTGTATGTAAGTATTAAAAATGCGCTTTTCCAATTTGTGAAGACAAATAAGAATTCCTAGCTAAGTCAGCATGGAAATGCAACCGTTTTAAACAAATTTTTACGGGAATATGTACATAAATCATGTAATTTATAAATGCAAAGTTAATCTGCTTTAAAACAGATTTAGTTATTTAAGTAAAAAGATTAGTTGATAACACTTGATTCCTAGTAATACAATACCTAAAAAATGCTTTTAATTGAAAATTTATTGTAAAATAAGATTTTATAAAAGATACATTAATTTTTTTTTAAATATAGGTTTAAAGTGTATATGTAAACAAAAGAAATTAGACCATCCTTAGGCTATAAATTAAAAGCATTCTATATGCTGAACAAAGGATCCAGGATAGAATACTGTAATAGATAAAATATATATTAATAGCTTTTCTATAAGTAGGTTAAATAGCTAAACGTGGGGTTCCTATTCTTTTTGGCCCCCTTATCATCTTGGGTTTTAGTAAATTATCAAGTACTTTTATTTTATCACAAAATATTATCCAGTACTTCCTATTTATTATAATAAGAAATAAACTTAGTTTTCATGAATGCTTTATTCAGTCTTTATGGTCCCCATATCCACTTTTCATTATAAATAATAATTTTTTTCATAAAGCTTCTTTCAGTAAACAAATCTTGTGTAAATTTAGTACACGATCTCTGCCATTTTGAATTTCAAAAATAGCCAAAAATATCGTCTGACACATCTAAGTGATAAAAAACTACGCGAAAACAGGAAAAATTTAGAACTTGGGTCACATGACTTGGAAAAACCCGCGAAAACGCACAGTTAAAAAAAAAAAAAAGCCAAAACACAAAAAATTAAATTTTCTCATTTTAAATTATAAATCAAATAATTTATATATAGAGAGAGCAAGATTACTATATTTAAATCTTAATCAATAAATGCTAGTTATCATTGCCTAAAAAAGTACTTGGTAGCATTTTGATGTGGCTGATATGTGATATCTAAGGCACCCCCTTCCCTCCTTATACAAATTAAAGTAATATATATGCGATATATATTTCACACAAATAAAATTATGAGTGCGTAAAATAAACAAATAAATGAAATACGATAAATAAATAAATGGCTAGTATTTTTGAAGGAATACCTTCATTATCAAAGCTGTGGCTAAATGAATTGCGAAGTAAAACTGTTGCTATAAGAAATGCAAATTTAGCACACAGCTTTGATAATGAGGTAAATAAACCCATTAGCCATTTATTTATTTATCATATTTCATTTATTTGTTTTCTTTACGCACTCATAATTTTATTTATGTGAAATATATATCGATTATTAATTAAAATAAATATTTTTTTAAAAAAATAAAATAAAATATTTACATTTATTTAAAATGTTTTTGTTTTCCTTTGTTGGTAGTAAAACTCATTTCAATGTTAATAGATATACAGATTATAGTGACATAATCGAGAGTCGATCTGATATAGATGAAATGCAAATGAAGACTTTAATGAGTTTTATCTTCTTATATTTTAACGCGTATATATGTTTGTATACAAGTAAGCTGTATATAACTAACTTTAATAATGACCGGGGTAATATTTATATGTACAGCCGCACATAGTAAGAGGCTTAATACGCCTTATTCGGTTCTCCCCATCATATCAAGAAAGTTACTTTTTAATTCTCAGAATTTGTATACAAAATAATTATAGAGTGGTTTGCGTATTTTTCTAAACATTTTTAAAATTATTTGTTGAGATATGACTTTATATATTGAAGCGGTGAATATCATCTGTACGCAAATATACTTGCTTCATTTTACTTAAAACCAAACTATCTCCCATGGTGTATAAAATGTAATATTAAAATCCGCAGACATTTGTAATAGGTGCGTGTGTGTATATATAATATTATGGCATCTTTCTAAAGCTAAAATCTAAATTATTTACGTTAAGCGTTTTATAGTTAAAAGAAACATATATAAAAACTGAAAACCATTAAATAAGAATGTAAAAGTAGACAATGGGAGAGGGGTAGAAATATAAGTGCGGTGCATCTTTATCCACAAAGACAATCTTGAAAATAGCTACAGTCAAACACGTTTGGATGTTCAAAGGTGTCAAATGTAAAATAAAACAAAGAGCAGGAAACCAAATGGTTAACTCGTAGGTGTGAGGAAGTAAAGAGCAAAGAGTACTGTAATAAAAATAATGGATTCGAAATCCATTAAGTCAAATTAGAAAATGTAACCCATTAGCAAAATTATAGAATGGGGCTTTCTTTGGGATTATTCACTTATATTTGTATTTATTTTTTGCATATAGTCCTAACCTAATAAATCATGTATTGTATGTTATTCATTAACTCATATTTACTGGCTTAACTTTATTTCACTAATTTTAGAATCCATAAAAAGTTATAAAATGATTTCTTATAGTTTACTTTGAATGATGGATGGAAATTAAATTGTTTGTTCCGCCCTGCTCTTAGATCTCGAGAGATACCAAAGCAAAACCTCTTAGATTTAAATGTAATTTTTTTAAAGTTTCTCTTCTTACCCCCCCCCCCCGCAATCATATCAAACACCGCATATTGTTTAGATTCTAAAAAATATGTATTAAATTTAACCAAGGATGAGTAGCATTTATTGATTAAGGTTTAAATATAGTAATCTTGCTCTCTCTCTATATATAAATTATTTGATTTATAATTTAAAATGAGAAAATGTATTATTATTATGTACTTTTTTAGCCAATGATAACTAGCATTTATTGATTAAGATTTAAATATAGTAATCTTGCTCTCTCTCTATATATAAATTATTTGATTTATAATTTAAAATGAGAAAATGTTAATTTTTCGTGTATTGGCATTTTTTTTAACTGTGCGTTTTGGGGTTTTTTCCAAGTCATGTGACCCAAGTTCTATATTTTTTCTGTTTTCACGTAGTTTTTTATCACTTAGATGTGTCAGATGATGTTTTTGGATATTTTTGAAATTCAAAATGGCAGAGATCGCATACTAAATTTGCACCCAAATCTTAACTGGAAATTTTGAGTTATTGGATTATATAGTAAAAAAAAAATCTATGTAACTTCACTGAACCTTTGTCCAAAAAGAGACTTGAACTATTGCTGGTATGGCTGACAGGCAGTACCAATATGGAATAGTCCAGAAATCTTAATAACATAACTATTTTTGGAATATATTAATAGCATAATATACTTATTTATATGCTATTTACTCTACCCACTGGACAAGCCCCCCCCCCCCCAGTTTTGGAACCCCTGAGTTAAGCAATTAAGAGCAGCAGGTACTTGATTACAATTGTTGATAGTTTTCTCTTCCCATTCTCTTAAATACAATTCTAATATTTTTATATTTACAATTATGTCACAAATTTTTAAAAAGCTTCTTACGTTGTAAGATATAATTAGCAAATTTATCCTGCAGAAAAAGTTTAATAAAGGTAATCTTATTAATTTTCATTAGCACTGACCTACTTAGTTTGCTGCAATTATAGAGGGGTAGAGTTTGAAGCTCAAGGACAAGGATCGATCTTTACTATTATTTCCGGTGCTCAAAATTTCGTATAAATTCCAAACAAAAAAAAAATCTTTCACTTATTTATTAGTGTTGAAAATTTAAACATTTTTAGCCTACCAAAACAATGAATAAACTTTCACTTATGTATTCTATTGCAGAATTTCACACTACCAAATGTGACAGGAATTTCAAATGCTAAACAAGTTAAAGAATTTTGTGCAGAATATGTGCAGAGAGTTCTTGTAAGTCATGGTAAGTTTTAATATACTAATGTAACATTTTGGTACTGTAATAAATTCTCCTACATTAATGCTTACATATAGACTATATCTAATTTATTTAATGGGTACTTGGACAAACATCCATACATTTAGACAACCAATAAGAAATTTTATCTTAACATTATCATTATTACTTTATAAGATGTTGTAATTACAATTGTTGATAATTAGCACAAATTATTTAACTCAATTTTCACTCAGGAACAAAAGGTTACAAAAACAATAAATGAGGACAAATGGTAAAAGCGAACAATATCACTTTTAAACAAGGCAAAACTCTCTCCATACAGTAGTGCCACCCTTTAAGAGACAATATATATTTTACATTTGCATCTCTGAGAATTACAGAAGATAAAATGTGGGCAGATTAATTACATTTGTTCCATAGGTAACTGCTAATTGAAGATGAAAAAATATCTGAAATGTTGCAACCAGTATTATACCACTAAACATCACATGATCACTATTTCTTATGCTACATCATTACTATTATTAAAACAGGCAAAACTCTCCATACAGTAGTGCCATTCAGTGCCAACCAGAGTAATCAATGGATGCCAGAAGGCTTGTGCATAAAATTCCTATCCTACTCATCCAATATCCCCAGATTAGTTTCTGGCTGTGGCCTTCGTTAGTGAGGAGCTTTGTATCTGAGAGCACGGCACCTTAGGATCTCTTAAGATCCTAAAATCTAAGTGCAGTTCTCTCAGATCCAAAGCTTCTCACTGATGAAGATCACAAGCCAAAAACTAGTCTGGGGATATTGGATGAGTAGGCACTAGATAGGGATTTTATGCACAAGCCTTCTGGCATACATTGATTACTCTGGTTGGCACTGAGTGGCACTACTGTATAGAGAGGTTTGCCTGTTTTAATAACCAGTATTATAGAATAGATTGTAAACAGTGACATCATTATCATATAAACCAATCATAAATGAATATGCCTATTTTTGCTACAGGGGGAGGGAAAAATCCCATAGAGATGTGTTTGCAATGATTTTACAAATCAATTTGTGAAATGAAATGATGATTATTAATTAATCCTATAGTTTTTCTACATTAAACTTTTCTTGCTGAAAGACCTCAGTTTCATGTCTAAATATATCTCTCCATTACATTTTATCCTATCTTCATAATTAAAACATACAATCAATATTTCACTATTTCAGAGTAACTTTTAAACAGTATTTACATATAAAATATACTTTTTCCATAAAAATCCTTATCAAATCATCACAAAATATTTATTTAGGAACTTAACACAACATTCATGTTGGACTATTTCCATCATCTAATAAATGTTGAATGTCTTTAGGAAAACTCATTTAATGTACTTGAAAAGGTTAAAATAATCAATAAAGCAAGTCACATGCAGCGTGACATTGCTTTTATGATCTTGTATTTACAAATATGTACTATAGAGAAAATAACATTTGAATTTTTTTAAAGGTCATTAATGTTTAGTATTAGATGATTGGAAATAGTTCAGCATATAATTATTACTGTGATGCCATCACAATTGCACCTGACAGACATAACTTGCTATCATATTATCAGAAAATTAGAACAAGACATTAAATCTTTTTGGTAATTGCATAATACATTAGTGGAAGTGGTACATACATGCAGCTACTTTTAATAAAGTATGACTATTTCTAAATCCAAGGAAAAACAAAAGAAGATAAACTAATGATGAGTTTTGTGATTCTTGAAAACACAGATATAACCATATCTAAAACAAGTTGTAAAAATGTTTCTGTTTATTTGATATTTTGTGATGCTGTTTGTTAATTTTTTTTAGCAGATAACTCTTTATGAAGTACTTCACAAGTTTAATTGTAGCTCTCCAATGCATTCTATCTTCTGCCATATTCTGTACTTCTTTACAGTGTCTTTAAGATAATCTTTATAATGTAAATAAGTTCTGTCTCTTCTGCAAAATCTATGCTCAACTTCATCATAAAAATGCCCCTTTGAGAAATCTTGCATTGTTCATTTATTTTAAGTCTAATCCAATGGAGATATACATTTTACAGTTGTGGACTCTTTGGTATCATAACTAGTAAATTGAAGAATATACTGGTGGTTTTATGATCTTACCATTGTATATTTAAAATCTTATGGAATGCTGTTAAATGAATGTCTTTATATTACATCATGTTCAAGTCTCATTTGTATTCAATAAATTAGGTAAAACAACAATCCTACATATAACAATTTAGTTGCTTTAGTTCTTTTCCTGTGTTGAAATACCTACCTTTTAAACAGTACATTTGAGGATGTGTTGCATATCAACACCTTAGTTCACATGACTATATACAAAACAACAGAAGTATTTAAATTGCTTTACAATCTGAAGTTGATAATCATCCAAGATAAAAGTTGCTGAAGATTTTTTTTTCTATCACATTTGAATATTAATTAATAAAGCAAAATCTTGATATGTTGTACTCAGAACATTAAGTACATTCTATAAATCATTTCTTGATTAAACTGGGAAAAAGGTAACACAACATCAGCATACTGTAAACTGAGAATCCAAGAAGTTCTTGGTTTTACTTTTAATCTATTCAAATTAAAACTTTGACCATCAAACCATTATCATATTTTGATCCCTGTTTGATTAAGTTACCTATAAACAATTCCAAAAACCAGTATTATAAATATGGTAAACAATGTTGGAGCATATGCCCAATTTCTTTAACACAAATGTTCATTTCAAATGACTGCTTTTCCACTTCTCATTTATACATGCAAAGCTAAATAATAGAAATAAATTTTGGTAGACCATGAACTCATTTCAATCAATGCCATAATCTTGTTCTATTCACAGAATCAAATGCCTTTATCAAATCAATAATAGCAATATATAAATCATTTTTGTTTCCAACATTTTTTTTGCATTTGTCTGGCAACAAAAACCATATCAATTGTGCTTCTTAATATTCTAAAACCATATTGAGTCATTGTTAATCATCTATGATTGAAAACAACCTTTTTTAAAAAGTCATCAAAAGTATTTTTATTATAGTGGATAATAATGATATTTTATGACAATTACTGTGAAATTGTCTACTCCATTTAGTTTTAAAAATTGTAATAATAGAAGAAGCTTTAAGATCAGATAATACAACTTCATACATCCACATATCCCTAAAAAATTTCAATATTTTTGAAGCTAACATATCATAATCAGGACTTGCAGCCTTTTCATTTTTAAGATTACAAAAACTGTTTTGATTTCACTAAGATGGAACTTTTGTTTAAATCTGCAAAATGGATATACAGTATTATTAAAAGTCATCATTTCAATTCATTAAACAAAAGATGATAAAATATTCCTTTCACCTGCTTAAAATGTCATTGTCATCATATAATAAAGTGCCATTGCTGAATTTAATAGGATTATAGTGATATTTCTTGAGTCCAAATCTTGTTTTGAGTACACTAAAAAAGATCTAGAATAACCACATTTAGCAAATGTCCATATTGTTTTTGCAATTTTAATCCATCATTCATTTTTAAGCCTTCTCTTTTTAAATCTCTATATTTATAATGAAGATCCACATTTATTCTTTAAATGAAAAGTACCATGTTTCCTGTTAATCAAATCACTAATAATATCCTTATCAGAAAACCAATCGTGATTCATTTTAGTGAACCCAAAAATAAATTTACTTGTTACCCACAATGCACTCTTAAAAATCATACTTCTTTAATATGACAATCCTAAAGATTGAAGTTAGCAATTGGAGTGTTTAATAGCTAGTGAAATTTAATAAATTTAATAGACAATTTTGAAGAATGAATATCAATTTTTTTGAATATGATTGGAATAAGATTTTTTTTGTGTAACCATCATTTTAATCTTGAAATATACTAATCTACAATCTGTCTGACAATCCACTTGTAAGTTTTCCTGTAATATAAACTCTTGTATTTTGATTTTTAGCTATAATTTATTAATTGCCATTTGATTTGAATGTGGATGCATGCATGTTTCTCTATAACAATTTTTCTGCATAAACAAAATCCTCAATCTAAACATTGTATAAAAACTCATCACAGATTATTATAATTTACAGCACCACTACCATTATGTTCAATAATTTTTGGCCAAAGTCTATCATCTATACTAATTTGTGCATTTAAGTCTCCAGGAAATAATATCCTACAAGGATTAAATTTTTTTCTCTCTGAATCTAAAGTTGGAGGGTAAGTATTTATAAAGTGAGCAGTGGTACAATTGTTCTGGGCAAGTTTTAACATCATTAGACTTTCATTGATATAATGGGGATTTCCAAAAATAGAAGATATTTCATTTGACTTATTCAAACCATACATTCTCCCTTCAGTGATTAACCTATCCTACTAATAAAATTTGTAAGTGTCCATCCATTTTATTAACTTTCTTTTCTCTTAGAGGATAAACTCCACTAAGAGTAATTATATGAAACTTAAATCTTGATAACTTCTTAATCACCAAAAACCTTCCATTCTACTCTTTAAGAGATTATATCAAGTCAATTTCACACATTCACTATGTATATTTAGGAAAAATATAACACGTTTATTATTTCACTGTTCCTGCTTTACCAATACTATGATATTTCTATCACTTTAATGAGTATCTTCAGGCATGAGAGACTATCCAATCATGTGAGACAACCCCAAGCAAAGAAACTGCCAACCTGCAAAGCCTGATCCTATCATTATAAAAGGAAATTGGAGTCAAAAGTGCTGTGTATGTAGATAAATGATGGATATATGGTTGCACAAAAATACAGTTTAATTATTACTGAAAAGTTCATGGTAATCATATCCTATTCTAACATGAGTGACTGAAGAAAAAAAAGAATGAAACAGAAAAGATTTAGTACCCAGACTTTGATGAACCAACATCCTGTTCCATGAAAAAGCAAGGATCATTTTTGGTTGGGCACATTTTTTATTTTTCTGCATGTATAAAAGTTATTACACTATCTGCCATCTATGAACCATGTTGATAGCTTGAGCCCAGAACTTGACACAAAAATCACACTTAAATAGCAAATCTATTTTTTCCAGTTCTACTCCCTTGTGCATGCTTGGGTAATTCAGTAGGTGTCAGATGGTAATGCTTTTTAAGAAGTCCATATATGGTATTGTTTTATTCATATTCCTGGGATAATTTTTAGCTTATGGCATTCATCAATGACAAGTGTTTTGAAAGAAACTAATGCACTAGGATATTTTAAATCTAAGGCACAATAATGTAGAAACAGGTCAAAGAACATGAATTCGCACTACCATCTGGCATCTATTGATTACTTATTCTTACACATGGTGGCAATACTATAGTAGAAGAAATAGATTTATTACTTAAAAGTGATATGTAGGGTAGAGATCAAATGGTATTTTGTTGATGCCATATCTCATTTTCATATTTTACATGTGGCTCAATAATATCTTTATATACAACTGAATATTGTCAAATTACCCTATCATTGAAGTTGTTACACATCAACACTTGTACATTAGAATCCATATTGCACTTAAAACATCCAATTTATTATTCTATTTAACAAAGCTATTGAAGTTCTTTAAAAACAGTTTTCACTCTATTCAAAGAGCCCTATCTAAGTTTGAGTAACCAATGGGCAATGTATAATGTACAGAGATATAATGTCACACCCTCAGGTTTACAGTAGTTAGCTCTGAAGTAGGATTAGGGTATTACTCTTGGAAACATGTATGTGATCATGTGATAATATTATCAGTAAGATCGTCAAAGTGATCTATATTGTCATATTGTTAACCGGCTTATACAAAACTTACTAAAGGCATTTCCTCCTACAGTAGCTGATAGAGCATGAGCTGTTGAACATTAATTGTTAACTAAAATTGAATCATTAAAATCATTAATGAGAAATAATAGTACAATTATCATCATTGTATGAGGAACTTCTACTATTGGAGTTTTTAAATGTCAAACAGCTGATATAATATCACTTGATGTAGTTTTATCAGCATTTACACTTTGATATTACTTTTATTTTTTTGTAGAGCTACAATATTGTATCTGAAAAAGATTTTTATGTATATGTTAATAAAATCATTATTACTGAAAATGGTGATACGAAGTTATGAATTTGAATGTTCTACTGTTATTCAATTTTTGACACAGCATGTGTGGATTGACTCTCATAAACACTGTATGTTTAGATAGATAAAGATATCATTCTAGAATTGGAATGCTATTCTTTGATCTATATTATAGTCATGATGTAAAAGATGGTGGAAATCAGTAATCCTAGGAATAATGGCATTAAAAATAAAGATCAATTCCCAAACATAAAGGTAAGAACTTTGTTGTTTGTTCTATAGAAACAGTTTCTACATTGGTTGACATTTAAACAGCTGTTAAACTTTGGAATCATCTCATCACATTTTCAAGCAGATTATTTGCAATAATTTTACTATTAGAACTTGACTATGAAAATATGACTTGTGCTTGACCAGTGAGAAAACATGCACACACACACACAATGGATTATCATCAATTGTTCTACCATTGAAAATTTAGATCTGTACCACAAACAGTAAAGTTCTTTATATAGTTAAGATGCATATATATATACACACACATTCAAATTTTTTGATTTTATCAGTATATCCTTAATCTCAACTCTACATATTTTAATCATTCACTGCACTGAATTTCAGACAATCTTACCTCACTCTACATATATTTTATAAAAAATCTTTTCTCTTTAGGTGAACTTAAGGTATTGATACTTAAATCTCTATACTCATGTTAATAGTTTGATAACTTTGACTATATAATTCTAACAAGATAGAGATTGGTTTATATCCAGTTTTAACTTCTTGTGGAAAGGTCATAAAATGAAGTTGATATAAGGTGGACACTTATATTAAAACAGGCAAAACTCTCTATACATATTTCCACTCAGTGCAAGCCAGAGTAATCAATGGATGCCAGAAGGCTTGTGCATAAAATCCCCACCTAGTGCCTACTCATCCAACAATGAGTAGGCACTATGCACAAACTTTCTGGCATCCATTTATTACTCTGATTTGCACTGAGTGGCAATAGTTTGTCTGTTTTAATAACAGTTATAAGCAAGCATAAGATGTGGTGATCATGTGATGTTTAGTGGTCATATAAAAAGAAATCCAAAATTGTAAAAATATAGCATGAAGTATTTGCATTAAAAAAGATTACAAATAATATTTATTGCCATAATGAGTAACTCTTACAATATACACTATCCATAATAGTCATTTATTATAAATGTAATATAGGGTAATATGAAGTGTTATATAATTCTGATATTTTTCAAAAAGATATATAAGAATCTTATTGGTTTTGAATTGATCTATATCGGATGTAAGTCAAGGTATATAAAAAATACCTATAGTGATGATTAGTTTCTTCCATTAGTAAACCATATAGAATTTCTGATCTTTATCTAAAATTTTATTGTAGGACTGGTGAGATGTAACGTAACTTCAAATCATTTAGAATATCGCAGACATCTAGAAACATTCATAATTAAAAAATATGGAGTTAATGGTAGTTTGACTTATAAAGGTAAGATTGATTTTTTATGCAATAGTGTAATTGATTGTAGATTTCAAAAATATAAAGATTTGAAGAATTATTTTACAAAAATATTCTCTTTTCATTAATAAAATCCTTTTCAAGATAATTCTTCAAGTAGTAATGTGATATTAATTTCTTGTTGTTTAACTTATTAATTATATTACCAATTTCTTAATATATATCATGATGATATATAATTTACATTTATCCAACAGCACTACCTATTTCACAAAGAACAAATTATTTATCGTGTGCTTGAAATTTGGATTTTGTAATTTATGTAGTATTGTTGGGTAAATGTAAACATTAGAATGTCATAATATTTGGTATTCATTTTCAATACAGCATTATACATAATTGAATAAATAGATTTATTATATATATAGATAATTTTAAATAAATTATCAAACAAGATTACTTTAATTTGCATAACATTAGACAATCAGTTACTTCACAAAGAGTAATGATTATGAGAGCCGTTACTCTCGAAAGTGCTCAGCCTGTGGGTTAATAAGATATTAAGTATTAACTTTGTGTTTATGTATTTATAGCGCTAGTACTGGATTACAGAATATTAACCAAACATACAAAGTTTAAAATTAAGTTTATATTACAAGATTACTTTTAGAAAAGGGCAAAACAGAGGATTATGCAAAGAGGTGTGTGTGTCTGCAAAAGTTCCTGACATATTTAAAAATATAACTTTTTTGCTTTTTAATATAAAATTTTTTAAAACCACAAGCCCATAATATGAAATTAACACTATATAGTTTCACCAGGTTGTTATGCTTACTTTTATGACTAGAGAAACAATTCTTTGTAAGTAGCACTATCTGGCAAGAAGCAAATGGATAAATTTGTAGGATAAAAAAAAAATACAATCTTCAAATTTTAGTCACGAATGTTTTTTCCATTTTTCATAATTGCTGGTTATTTGTAAATAACTTTATTAAAAAACATATGTAAGAATGATACAATTGTAAATAAAATAATAGTTATCCATGTTGCTCGGGCAACCAGATGGTCTGATGTGCTCGCTGGTGTTTAATCCAGCTTAATCAGGCTTCATGTGTGGTCAAATAAAAATCAGGATGAGATGATACTGTCTTTCTAAGTTGAAGGAATTTTGCCATAAGGACAGTATCATCTCATCCAGATTTTTATTTGACAACACATGAAACCTGATTAAGCTGGATTAAAGAACACCAGCGAGCACATCAGACCATCTGGTTGCCCAAGTAACATGGATAACTATTATTTTATTTAAAATTGTATCATTCTTACATATGTTTTTCAATAAAGTTATTTACAAATAAACAGCAATTATGCAAAATGGAAAAAACATTCGTGACTAAAATTAAAGCACTAATATAAAACTTTACATATTGGGAACTTTGTATGTTCCAATGGTATAGTGTTTGCATCACATCCACAGACTTCAGATCATGTACCTTTTGAAAAATATTGAATAAAAACATAAAAAAATCATAAAATTTTATGTGCTTGATAACCCATATAAATACCATTGTAAATCAAGTTTTAGCCTCTTTTGCATATGGCATACTCAATATGCACATAATCATGTAGTTGCTGTCTATTGATTTACTATTGCAAATTTTTAGTCTTGTCTTTTCGCTTTCTTTGATTTTGAGAAAATAGAAGAGTGGGGGGGGGGGTATGATTAATTATAAATTTTTAAAGTTTCTTTGGATTTCTCATCATAATACTATAAAATTAATTGATGTATAATTTCAAATAACCTCTTTTATTTATTCAATGTTTCTTATATATGTAAGTAGAGGGATTTGAACATAGGATTTTTCAGTCTATATTCAGCCTCCATTCCATGTCAAGCAAGTGATACACATGAACACATACATGTGAAAAACATAAATGATCCCCAATATATATATTTCATGCAGAACCAGTATTCATCAGTTGAGACAGATCATAATCTCTCACATATATATTGAGATGCTTTGATGTGGCTCAAGTTTTGTATATAAAATGTGGTAAATATTAGTCGGTCAATAAAGGGTTTTGAAATTATAATTTGAAGTTGTATTTTTAAACTCATATTTTAAAAAGTGCGATCGTATTTATATGATGCACATATTTGCGAATATATAATTTTTTTTTATTACAAACATTGACGTTATAATTTTGTAAAAATGATTTTTATAAAGGAAAACATGAACTTTAAAGAGAAAAATGTCTTTTCTATATACAAGATTATTTTCTTTCTTTCCAGACTATGCCCAATGTAAGGAATGTTTTTTTGTAATTACTTTAATCTTAGGCAGTGTCAAAATCAAATCCCATACAGCAATTTGTATGGAAATTAATTAATGAGGAATTCTAGCTTATCTAGAGTTTATGTCAGGTTATAGAAGTTTCTTGGAAAAATAGATATTGATAGAATGGGATTGGAATCATAAAAGACTACAAAATTTAGTTTAAGATTATATATTTGCTCTCTATTATTGAACGTTTCCAGATTCCACTGCATGTTGCTGTTCGACTAGTTCCTAGTAAAATTCTGCAGTTTTCCAGTAGCTATTAGAGGAGGTGCAGCCAATTAAAAAACAAAATATTGTTACCAAATGACAGAATCAATCATGCCAGTTGTCATGCCCATCATTATAAGTGGCTAAGGTGTTTACCACATGGCAAACATATTTTCAGGCATATCTCCATTTCAGCATGATATAAATTAATAACAGGACCAATCTTCTGATTTTTGCTGATCAACAATCTCCATACCAAAGCCTTTTTCTTATGTTAACTCCAAATAAATGAAACAAACTACATGAATCATCAAGCAAATGTATGTACATATTCCATTGGACCATTAACTCAAAAGTCTGTATAGCACAAGGTTTGCAGTAATATATGAAAACTTTAATTACTCAATAAGTCAGGCATTATTAAACTTTAAGTATAAAAACTTTTAATTCTTAAAGTAAAATAATTATTATTAGAATCATTATTATATGATTTATTGATATTAATATCATTTAATATTTTATATTATTTTATATGTGTTAAATTAATTTCTTATATGAATGCATCATTAAGTTTTTTTATAGATATCTCAAAGGTATAAAAGTATCATTCTTTTATTAATTCTTGATAGTTGAAAAATATGGATTTGCCATAAGTTTACTATAGTCATTATAAGATTTTCATGATTATTAATAGTGAAAAAGTAATTTTTCTTTATAAACCCTTATTTATAAGTTTCTTTAAAATCTGCTGAACCATTAATTATTGTATCTGTGTCGGCAGTTGACATTAACTTTATTGTAGTATATAATGCCTTGTGCATTTTAATTTGCTTGAGTATATAAATGAAATATTGTCCTTTGTGTGTATGATACCATTATCAGACTTATAAAATTCTAGGATCTGTCAGGGCCATATATATATTTTTTACATTGCATTATACATATTTCTCTGGGTATTTAACAATAGCAGTCTATGCTAATTTGGTTTTGGCCAAGCTGTGGTACAGGTGTCAGGGTATTCTATTTCATTATCATTATACTTATAATTTTTCTAAGTTTCTTCCAGCAATGTCTTTGGCAAGCTCCTTACTGATCTTTGTTATACCCATGTTCCTTACACCAAGAAGGTCATTAAGATTATAACCTTTGCCAGAAGCATCTCTGGCAAGCTTTTCACTAATGTCTAGTTATATATGTGTTACTTACCATCAGGAGTACAGTTAGGATTGTTATTGCTGAGATAATCTATGAATAGAACCTTGGCATTTTTTTATTATATTCATTTCTAATGCTTTGACTATTTCAGGGAATAATATTTTATTCACACATAAATTAATTTAATGGCAAAATTCGAAATTAAGTCAAGAATTGTTAGCTGAGAGGTCATTGCAATCACCTTGCAAGCAAGTAATTGGTTGCAGATGGTTGTGCGTTCGCATCCTAGCCAATGCTATGACATATGGGGGAAAAAAATCGAAATTAATCAAATTGAAAATGGTTTAATGCTTTAATATTGTTAGATTAATGTTTTTGCATATCTTTGTAAAAGAGCTATTTAATGTAAAAATTTAATTTTCTTAATGCGAAATAACAATAATAAACTATTTAGATGTTATTTAAAAAACCATGCATAATGGAAATTAATTTATTACAATTTGATAATCATATATCAATTTAAATTCATGGATACTTGTTTGTATGGCCATATATTTATTTTACTTTGCTAGCATACAATTATCTGAAGTTTTCATTAAGGATACAGAAGTACTTTTATATATCATAGTTGATATTCGAAATTTTGATATTTTAATTATATAATCTTTTATGATGAATATACTTGCTATCTGCAAGATTTTATTGGCCAAATTTACCTACTCATGTCCCAGTGTAATGGTTATGGAAAGAAGACAGCAGAAGGACTGTTATTTAATTTATTTATTTATGGCCAAATATTGAATTTACTTGTATTTATGGCTTTTATTTCATATACATTTATTTTCACATTATATACTATATGCTGAAATATTTGAACTCTTGGAATAGTAATTTATCATATTTGCATATATTAAAATAGTATGTTTCCTTTTTTACATATGAATTATTTATAAAGGTATATAATTATTCTATAAGATGAATAAGTAGATGTATGTTTCTATTTATTTTATGCTTATTCATTGTCTAACATGACTAAATACCTATTTGGCATTAGTTATTATTAATCATATTTCACATTTGTTAGCTATAGTATTTTTGTTAGGGATAGTAGATTTGTTCTCTCTATTTTATAAATGCTTATTTATGCCAGTATGTTTAGAGATAGTAATATTGATCTCATTATTTTTCCTAGCTATTTTTACAAGAGATAATAGCATTAGTTCTCTCTTATTTGTTATTATTTTGCTTATTAGTTATATATTTTTGAAGATAGTGCTTAATTCTCTCTATTTTAAGCCAATTCTTATTTAATATTTTTTCCTGATGCACATTTTTATTATTTTCCCCAACTAATGACAAATTCCTAGATCCTTTATTAGCCCCCAAAAGTATGTACATTCTATGAGCTATGCTATCATATTTTTCACTTAGCCATACTTAATTATTTTAAAAATTGAGTTTTGTTTGTAGTTTGAAGTAAGTTTAATAAAGCATTTGTAATATTTTTACCATGACTTCATCTAGTATTTTACCTTATCTCAATAGCATTCTTGGTTGGCTTAAATGTGAATAATTCATTATAAATGTGTAAGTTCTATATTTGAATTTTACTAATAATGGGGACAAAATACAATAAATAATTAATTTAAAGTCTTACAAGTATATTTAGGCATAAATAGACAATATACATCTGTCATCATTCATTCATTGCTGAATTAGTAAGCTATTATTAAATATTTTAAATATTTATGAAAGAGACACTATTTATATGAAGGTTATTATCATTGTATGAATGCATTGATAAATGAGAACTTCTTGATAATTAAACAATAGAAAGTTTATTTTAATTTGTTGGATTATTTTTGTTTAATCCAACTTAATTTAACTTTACAAAACAATGTAAATTTAAAAATCCTTTCTGTTATAATTTTAAAGAAGCAAAGTTGTAAAAGTCTTTGGCTATGTGGACTCAAATGTGGAATATTTGTAATTTTGTATTTATTTCTTAAGGAATATTTGCTTTGTTATGTAAGACATTTCTCATAGTCATTTGTTTACATCCTTTCACTTATCAATCAGAAATCATTTCGCATATTGACTAGAAGATTAAATACTTATAAAATATAAATTATTTTAAGAGTATTTTCTAAAAGACTACATAAATATTGAAGCTAATCAGTCACTTTATTGAATTATTTAAGCATTATTAGAACATATAAGAAAGATGTATTTTGCTTAATAAAGAATTATAACTTGATTTATTACTTTGGATCATTAACTAATTCAATTTGCTTATTTCAAATCATTGTGCATACTTATTTTAATCATTTTCATATTTGAAGATCATATTTATTATTTTATGATAAAATTAATTTTACAAAAAGCTGGTTTATATTTAAAATATGTTTAAATAGATTTATTCTAGAGGTATTAGACTGGATATTAAATTCCTTACCCATTTATAATATCTGTGTGTAATCATAGATTATTCATTATCTTATTCTAAATCCAAGAGATTGTGTTTATATTATTTAAATTAGCAATAGTATAGTTATTATCATAATTATAATAAGACATTAACTCAGGGGAACTTTACATCTTATTTATTTTATTAATTAGGATTTCATTTAACATTCAATAAATTTATAAATCTGAAGAGTCAAAAAGAATTTATTTAGAATTTATGAGATTGTTTTACTCTGAGATACCCTGATTTAATTTAATGAATATTATTTAAATTTATTTTGCTAATGGAAAAAGTACATTCAAAACATAGTTTTTATGTGACATAGATGTTAAAAGAACATTTCTAAATTTTATAAGAATTGAATATATTTTTTATTTGATCAGAACAATGAGATGCTTATAAGATCTTAAGAAGATGGATCAAGTAGTAATTGTAGTAGATATTGGTAAAAGAAAGAAATTTAATTGTAACCTCAATGGCATATACTCACAATATTAAGTCATATGTTCTAGATTGAGTTGAGATTTTTTCTCCTCTTGATTTATTAATAATCTTGCTTCATATTTACATAATATTTTATTAAATAAGCATTTATTTTTATAGCGCTATGTCTTATAAATTGTAATACATTAAAGATCAGCCTTTCCAAGCTATTGTGCATGTGCTTTTTACGAGTGTTAATAATAAATGAATACTTTCATTCCCAACACAAGATATAGTATTTATGTTTAAGTTTCATTTGAGAGTGATGTTTAGTAAATTCTAGATAATTTCGTTGACGTCATTCATTCAGACATTGTAAACAGTAATTTAAAATGAGTGGTCTAACCTCATGCTTTCACTTCCAGTACTTTAGATTTGCCCATATATAAGCATTTGGGTTGGAAAGAATAAGTGGATTCATTTTATTCTTTCATAAATACTATATCTTGGTTTGGGAATGAAAGTATTCATTTATTATTAACACTCGTAAAAAGCGCATGCACAATAGCTTGGAAAGGCTAATCTTTAATGTATTATAATATTTTATTATAAATGCTTCCTCTATATATCTTTATTGTAGCACATGACATTTGTTTTATAAACCTATTATTGGGCTTAGCTCTATTTAGTGACATGTTGGCTTATACATTGACATTTCATTTTGTTGTTTATAGGTTGCAATTTGGCTAGCGTTATAAGCTATAATTTGGCCCCAACAATTTTCACTGCTCAATCATTGATTTTGTAGACAACGTCTGCACATTTCACAGGTTACAATATATATTATTGATTTTTCAAAACAACATTATTATTAATATTTTCATTTTCTTAATTTATTTCCATATCTTTAATTTTACAATCATTATTTTGCATAAAAATTCATTTTAAATAACTTTTTTTATTAACAAAACCCATCAGATAATTAAGATATTAAAGTTTTACTTTATAGAATTATTATTCCATATTAATTAAATTACAAGCTTTACTATTTCAAATTGCACTCGAATGTTTTATTTTATTTTTACAATAAGCTAATAGAGGGCGTACAAATATTCCATTTATTATAAATGCTTGAAAAGTGATGGATTATGGGCAACAAATGAGAATAATCATGCTGACTTTTTTAATAAGGTAAATTAAAAGCAAGTTAAAAATGATATAATTGTATAGTATTTATATTTTAGGCTAGTGTAGTCGATGATGTCAGCACGTAATATGTATATTAGAGAGCATTTATCTTTTTCGCATATATGTGATCAAGTGTATTAGTTGTATAAGATAAGAGTGGATGACTAAAGAAAGCTCGAAAGTCTGGGTTCAAATTCCTTTTAATTAAATGAATCAGGTAAAGTAAGACAACAAACACACTGGATTAAAAAATGTTACAAATGAGCAAAGTTAATTGAGAACTTATTTCTATATATTTATATAAGGAATTATATTATTACAATGAAATAAAGCCATAAGTCACATGACCTAATTTAACAAGCTTGTATTACAAATGTTATATATAGAGCTTGCAAATAAGCTCTTAAGCTTTGCAGAATATCCCCAACCCCAGACTGGTTTATGCTACTGGCTTCCTCAGTGAGGTCCTAGCACCTCACTGAGGAAACCAGTAGCAGATATCGGTTTGGGATTGGGGATATTCTGAAGAGCTTGTTAAGAGCTTATTTGCAAGCTCTATATATAACATAAGAAATTACATAAAATGTCAAGACTATATTACAGATGCATACTTATAAGGGATGAAAAAAAGGATAGATGTATTGATTAGAAATTAAAGAATTATGGAAAATTAATATATAAAAAACTACTATAGGAGAAAATAAAACAATTGATATGTGATAACACTTGAGTAAGTTTATTGTTTGTGGTATGGACATAGTCTTTAGATACCAAAGAGATGTGGTAAAAATGTGATAAAAATTTGGGCTGTACTTATAATTTAAAGAATAATGAAATAAGATCAATAAAAGTGGAATGAATAATGGGAGAGCAGATAAAGATGAAGGGAGTGAAATAAGTATAGACATCCTGCTTTTTCTTCAGTTTATATAAGAAAAATGGAGACTATAAGAGCAAGGCATTAGTAAAACAGCTTTTATTAAAATGGAATTGAAGAAATGAATTAATGATAGAAGAATGATTTTGTAATTAAAGAAATAGATAGTTGGAGATGAAAGCACATGCTTTTTGTGGTATATACCATTTTCAAAGAGTGGTAATATTATACTTGGCTAGCAGGATTTCTGGGCATATGAAGTATATACAGGTATTTCTATTTTAGAAGTCATTTGTATCAGTAGAATATTTAGCTAATAGAATTCTCAAAGAAAATAATCAAGTATTCATCAGCATAGGAAAAAAAAAAACAATTTGTTAATATAAAAGGAAGAATTTGAATGTGAATTTGTTGTGTGGAATTTATTAATATTAATATTTTTATTCTCATAAATGTTCTGAAAAATTAAAAAAAATGTGATAAAAAAAAAAATATTCTTCAGCATTCACAGTATTATTAGTATTATAATTTCTTTCCACTTGTTATCCTATTCTGCACTGATTTATATATATATAATAAAACAATACACTAGAATAAAACTACAAAAATTTTCAAAAAAAGCCTATATAAAATTGAGATTAATATCTTTTGCTATAGCCAGCTTCGGCTTAAGATGGTGGAATACGCTGAAGCTGGCTGTAGCAAAAGATACAAATCTTCAATTTTATATAGGCATTTTTTGTAGTTTTATTCTAGTGGATTGCTTTATTATACATTATATATATACACACACCTTACATGAATACTTTTCAATGCACTTTAATATAATAGAATTTATTTCTCCTTAAAACTTGTTTAGAAATTGGTAAAAGTTAAAAAGACAATGTTATTTAAAAAAAAATTATAAATTGAAAAAATAGAATTATATTAAAAATATTGTATAGTTATTATTAAAATGATAGAAAAAAGTTATTAAAAAGTTTAAAAATAATATAAATATAGAAAAGTATAGATTAAAATGAAAACGAATTATAAAAAGGAAGTTAATAGGATAAAAAGTAATATTAATTAAAAATGAATGATATATCATAATACAAATCATTGAAAAATTGTATTATTTTAATGTTCATAAGATAAGATATTATTTATAAGTATGTATCCATAAATAAATATTATTTGTATTATTATTTTAATATTGTAGTTCTGATGATGACTCCTGGATAGTTGAAACTGTAAGCAAGGAGAAATAAATTTTATTACATTAAATAGCATTGAAAAGTGTTTATGTAAGGTGTATATAGTATTTTATTTAGCATTATTAGTACAAAGCAATTTAAAAAAAAGAGTGATACACTCTTGTTTAGAAATACACTTTCTATCAATTTTTATGGCCTTCTTATCAAACAAGAATGGCAATTTAACATTTCAAATTTAATATTTTTCATCTTAGGCTTTTATTTTTGGTTGGGTAATATGAAAAAAAAATACTGTAAGTGATCAAATTTATTTTTAATATAAAAATGTTTCTTTAATTTTTTAAAAAATATTTTATTTTTAACTTATTGGTTTTAAATATTTTCTGAAATTAGAAACAAAAGAATGTTTAGATGCAAAAAGAGTATTAAATCCTATATAAAAATGAAAATATAATTGTTTGTTAATTTTTGCTAAAATTATTTGCAAAGTCTAAAAAATGTATTATCATTGGGAATATGCATGCGAGCATAATTTCAACTAGATCAGAAATTGAAAAGTAGGTAAAATTGAGTTGCAAGATTTTACCTGGGCAGAGATAAAGAATAATTTTAAATAAAAAAGTATACAATAATATAAGATTGAAAATACAATTGCTGGTTCTGTATGAAATACATATATTAGGGATATCTTTTTCACATGTATGTGGTCATGTGTATTGGTTGCTTGAGATGGAGTAGAGGATGAAAAAATTGAAAAATCCTGGGTTCAAATCCCTCTTAATTATATTTATATATATGATCACTAGATGGAGCTTTACAAATAGATCCTAACAAGCTTTGTTTACATAAATGCCGAAAGAGATAGAATTCAAAATCTCTATCATTGTCACCCACCTCCAGACCAGCTGGTTTCGAGCTTATTGGCTTACTGACCCAATAAGCTCGAAACCAGCTTGTCTGGAGGTGGGTGACAATGATAGAGATTTTGAATTCTATCTCTTTTGGCATTTATGTAAACAAAGCTTCTCGAAAGCAGTTGGTCTGGAGGTGGGTGACAATAATAGAGATTTTGAGTCCTATCTCTTTTGG
Source organism: Epiperipatus broadwayi (assembly GCA_028023455.1). Taxonomy (NCBI): domain Eukaryota; kingdom Metazoa; phylum Onychophora; class Udeonychophora; order Euonychophora; family Peripatidae; genus Epiperipatus; species Epiperipatus broadwayi. The sequence goes on along the minus strand of JAQFVV010012400.1, from coordinate 2,076,165 downwards.
AATTTGTATAAACAAAGCTTGTTAGGAGCTATTGGTAAAGCTCCATCTATGTGAGCCAATAATCTCAAAACCAGCTGATCTGGAAGTGGGTGACAATGATAGAGATTTTGAATTCTATCTCTTTAAGGCATTTATGTAAACAAACTTGTTAAGAGTTATTGGTAAAGCTCCATCTAGTGATCATAAAATGCAAGCTTAAGGCAAGTTACAAAATTTATAACTTGATTTGATTATCATATATATATAGGAAATATTCAGTATAAGCAAATTATATATATATGTTAAGATAATTAATCTATTCATCTATTAATAGAATTCCAGTTATGTAATTGAATTTTCTTCCAGATAACTGATTTACAGTAACTCAACAAAACATCTGAATATCAGTTGGCAAATATGTATCAAGATGGGAAGTGAACCCGGGCCAGCTGTTTGGAAGGCAGCTATGCTAACCATTAGACCACCAATGCTTGACAAGTATCAAGATGTTTTTAGTCAGTAAATAATGTAAAAGATGGAAAAAAATATCATTGTATTTTATTGAACTCTGAATCCAGATTTTAATTATGTAAAATATGTTGAATCTTTATTGATTAATTAACCCAGAATTATTTGGTGATGTAAATGCAGTGTTTTAAAGAAACCATTAGAGGAAATGGAATGTAATTAGCCGAGCAGGTTAATATATTATGATTATAGTTTTTATATGGAACAAACGAATATGAACTTTCCCCAAAAAATTATTGTGTGTGTGTGTATATGAAAATTGCATGCACATAGAAAAAATAGCAGCTTTTCTCTGTAAGAATCAGTGGAATTTGAGTACAGTATTCATTTTGTGTGCATGCAATAATTTGCAGGAACTTTTAACTTTATTTTAGGAGCAGTAATTTCACATCACATATTTTTTTAGCAATAGAATATTTCATCACCAAGAGTATTCTGTCCAATGAACAGATCCCTAGGGCAGTCATTTCGACTATTTTGCCACCCAGTTTTCTTCTTGCCCATATTTTCAGTTCTATGTAACTCTTCCCACCTCTTATATAATCCAGCAATGTCAATCTTTTCTATCCTTTCTTCTTGCTTTTACTCACCATATCATCCAAAACATCTTATATTAAACTATACTTTCTTCTTAATATATGTTTAACCCTTTGAAAACCAGGCGGCCATCTTTAATTTTTAGAAAAATTTACCCTAACTCTAATAACTTAGATATTTTGTGTTTGAATGTAATAAATAAATAAAAATAATGTTGTAAAAGCAAGTAGATATATGAAAGAATATAATGAAGCTGTTAAAATAATCATTTCATAAAGAAAAAGTTAAAAAAAATTATATTTATAACAGATTTAAGAATGTTTGTTTTTACACTGATTCACAAATCCTAAATTTTGAAATTCAAATGATAAAATGACACTTTCATAAACAACTTCATCACATTCCTCACAAATTTACAAAAAAAATGATATATTGGAAGTCTTACCTGAGGTAATTTTTCCCTGAGAAAATTACTAAAACAGCCGACTTGCTGTGATCCATTTTCATTCCACAGCCAGATAGGTTCATTTTTGTAAATTATCTGTAACAATATGAAAGGTTATTAGTGGAGAAAAAAGTAACAGAACAATGTATTCAAAATATATATTTATAATAAAAAATAAAATGAAGAAAATACACAATAAAGAAATCAATAAATATAAAAAGATATTTATTATCACTAAATACATATGTGGAAGAAAGTCTGAGTTCAAATACCTGGGCCTGTTACACCCAGTGGATGGGTTGAGGAAGCCAGAAAGTGTGCAAAATGTCCAATATTACATGAGATTTCAGTTGTGTAGAATAAACTTGTATGTAAATATATTTTTATTTGGCACAAAAGATATGAAGAAAGGCTGAGTTCAAATACCTGGGCCTGTTACACCCAGTGGATGGGTTGAGGAAGCCAGAAAGTGTGCAAAATGTCTAATATTACAAGAGATTTCAGTTGTGTAGAATAAACTTGTATGTAAATATATTTTTATTTGGCACAAAAGATATGAAGAAAGGCTGAGTTCAAATACCTGGGTCTGTTACACCCAGTGGATGGGTTGAGGAAGCCAGAAAGTGTGCAAAATGTCCAATATTACATGAGATTTCAGTTGTGTAGAATCAACTTGTATGTAAATATATTTTTATTTGGCACAAAAGATATGAAGAAAGGCTGAGTTCAAATACCTGGGCCTGTTACACCCAGTGGATGGGTTGAGGAAGCCAGAAAGTGTGCAAAATGTCTAATATTACAAGAGATTTCAGTTGTGTAGAATAAACTTGTATGTAAATATATTTTTATTTGGCACAAAAGATATGAAGAAAGGCTGAGTTCAAATACCTGGGTCTGTTACACCCAGTGGATGGGTTGAGGAAGCCAGAAAGTGTGCAAAATGTCCAATATTACATGAGATTTCAGTTGTGTAGAATAAACTTGTATGTAAATATATTTTTATTTGGCACAAAAGATATGAAGAAAGGCTGAGTTCAAATACCTGGGTCTGTTACACCCAGTGGATGGGTTGAGGAAGCCAGAAAGTGTGCAAAATGTCCAATATTACATGAGATTTCAGTTGTGTAGAATAAACTTGTATATACATAAAGATACATTTGTTCCATCTAAAACTTCAAAAATCATGAGATTACAAAATTGTAACAAGAGTACAATGAAACTATAATCATGCAATAAATGAACAATGATATAAATAAAATAATATATCTTACCTATTGTAAAGTGGAAAGATGATTGAGTCAGGGTTAATGGTAAAAATGTATAGAGAAACATCTAATAAAAAAATCAAAAGTTTACAAAATTGTAACAAGAGTACAATGAAACTATAATCATGCAATAAATGAACAATGATATAAATAAAATAATATATCTTACCTATTGTAAAGTAGAAAGATGATTGAGTAAGGATGGGAGTGATGTGTTGTGACTGTGGATGTAGATTTAGAGAGGAGCTTGAACTGCTCCACTATTATGATAAATAGCAAAGCAGCCTCTCTCTTTGCACAATGGAATAGATCCACATGCAGCACAGCCAAAGATTGTTGTGTGCCGCACTTTATTCCTCCAACAAACAACACATCTTCTTTTGCCTGGTGCCTTACCAATGCGCAGATCACAAATGATATGCTGGACAGTAGGTGTAACACTTTCACTGACAGTTGGCTTCAGCTTCCTGGAGGAGAAGTCACCAATAAGGCTCTTTGATAAAGCTATCCTATAATCCAGATGGGATATAGGCTTCAGCTGTTTTTGTGCCATATATAAAGTGTATAAAATATATGAATTAGTGATAGCTGTATCAAAGCAATGCCAGAATAAACGCATAGGCCAACGTCTAGACTTCCTATCCCAACCATATGCAGAGCGCTTCTGGTTGGCTAAATCAACCCCACCCATGAACCTGTTGTATTTTTTTACTGCAATTGGACATGGATATGTATGTTTTGAACCATCTTTATGTCTTCTAATTACAGTAAAATCTCCAGATGGTTGATAGGCATTATTTAGCATAACAATTGGCTTCCTATCCAACCAAACTAGAAATTCAAGATCACTGTCCATAACAGAATAACAGTCTCCTCTATTCATCTGTTTATGATTTTTGTACTTTTTGTGAATGCTATCTGGAGTACCCCTCCTATCAACTTTCTGTGTGCCACATATAAAGATTTTACTTGCAGATAGCTCTTTAGCTAATTCTGGGCTAGTAAAATATCTGTCACAAAAAATTATGTGGTTCTGTTTTGCAAGATCTGGCAAAATAACAGAAAGTACTGCTCGGGTCCCCAGTTTCAGGCTAGCATTCGAAGTTGCACTTTTTCCTGTGTACAACTCCATATGGTATACATATCCATTATGGCTGTCTGCACAAGCCCACCATCTGAAACCTCTCTTTACCGGTTTTGAGGAATCATACTGTTTCATGACATTACGACCCTTGAATTTGGTAATTGCCTCATCAACTGATATTTCTTGGTGCATCTGATATGCAGCCTTGAAATTGACATTACAGTGATCTATAATAGGCCTGATTTTATAAATTCTATCAAACTTATCACTATTAATTGGTGGCATGGTTTTACTATCACTAAAATGCAAATTACCTAAAATTGACATAAATTGATTGCGGGTCATAACTTTAGCAAGTCCGAGCTGGTGCAAATATTCATCCGTAGACCAAATGAATTCAAACTTGGTCACGCGTGACACACTATTTGTTAAAATAATCATGCCAAAAAATGCATCCAGTTCACGGGGCGACAGATTACCCCAATCCCGAACTTTTTTCCATTCTACAGCATATTTATTTGTCTCAGCACATATATATTCATATAACTTCCTATCAAAATATATATAAAAAAATCACTAATTTCATACTCACGGGTGATGGGAAAATTTAGCCCAGGAGACTTAGTGAATATTCCTACTGGCACGCATGACCCTCCAACATTATCCAGAATAGCATCAGAGTCTGGCCGAGACGAAGGCCCAGGCATCGGCCCAGTATCCATTCTGACATTCCTTACTGATGACTTCCTTTTTTTTCTTCTCGGTGCAGCTACTTCATCGTCTGAATTATCCGAAAGATATTCACTATTTGAACTATCTAACAGACATTCATCGGATGAGCTGCTACACGAAGGCCCGGAATCATAAACATCGGCAATGAGAAAATCCGAGTCGGAATCATAACTTGAACTTTCCGAAGAACTCATTTTTTCTTTTTTACGTATCTAAAAAGATAAAAAAATTTAAAAAAAAATAAAAATTTTGAGTCCTCTCCACTAAAAATGCTATAAAAAATCGAAAAATTATCGCACAGAAAAAATTTTTACATTTCCACGTTGCAAACAAAATGGCGCAAAGAAAGACGTAAGTCCCGTATGCGTGACCTTTACGGTTTTCGCGCAAACTCAGCTCAAAGTTGAACTTTCTCGGAAGTCGTACAAAAGTCGTTCTGGTTGTCAAAGGGTTCCAGTTTCTCTTTCTGATTTCCTCCATCAATCTATTCTTTTTCCATTTACTCTTTTCAATAGAATTCTCAAATATTGGTTCAGCATAGAAAAAACAATTACTCAATATAAATGGAAGAATTTGAAAGTGAATTTATTATGTGGAATTTACTATTAATAAAAGAATAAAAAATCAATTTTTTTTCTGTTTACATAATTGTTCTAAAAAGTTAAAAAAAAAATGCATTAAAAAATTAAAAATATTTTATGCTTTCACAGAATTATTAGTATTAAGCAAGCAAAGATAAAAGCATGATGCACTCATGTTTAGATATACCATATAATTTTGAATATAAGACACACTTTTTATACAAATTTTGGGCCTGTAAAAGTGTGAGGGTATCTTAAATTCAAAGCAAAATTTTTATATTAATTTATAGACCTATTCCCCAATTTTCTAAGCTTAAAATCCTTTGTCTTAAATTTGGGGATGTCTAATATTTGAAGTACTGAGCAAAAGTACAATTTACCATTTTTAAATTTAATATTCTTCATCTCGTACTTATATTTTTGTTGTGTAAAAGTAAAGAAATTCATATTTAATATTAAAATATTTTTAATTTTTAACTTGTTAGGTTTTCATAAGTTTCAGAAATTAGAAACAAAGAATGTTTAGATACAATTTAATAATTGCTGGATGACAACACTGTAAAGAGTACGGAATCCTATATAAAATTAAAAATTTAAATAATTTGCTAAGTTTTTCTAAAACTGTTTGCAAAGCCTAAAAAATATTAGCATAATTCCAACTAGATCAGAAATTGGAAATAGGTGAAAATTAAGTTACAAGACTTTATTTGAGCAGAGATAAAGAGTACTTTTAAACAAAAGGTTATAAAAAATAGACTGAAAATACAAATTGCTGCTTTCTATAGTTGTCAAGCATTAGTGGTCGAGAGGTCAGCAACAGCTGTCTTACAAGCAGTTGTCCCAGGATAGTGGGTTCACTTCCCAGCTGATGCTATGACACATGAGAAAAAAAAGCAATTTTGTAATTATGATGTTACTGTAATTATGAAGTATGCAATCATTATTTACTTTTTTAAGAAGTTCACTGTTCTCATTAGTTAAATCACTTCTGCCCTATTGGTCAGCAACCCCTCTTCCCTTTTTTATTCAAAATTTGAGATTCTAATATATTTGTTATATATTTTTCTTGATAAAACAAATAATGGTGTGTGGAAGGTTATGTGACTTTTAAGAATTATAAATGACAGGTTGAGCTTCGATTCAGAAATCTCTCTATTAAATGGTAATCTTGCAGTATTCTGGATTACTTGTGAGATCATATGGTGTTTAAAAATCTTATTAATAGATGGAGAAATAATATTAAGTTAGTACATTGTTTTTATTAATATTTCACTCAACTGAGAATTGAGTCAGGTCTTTGTAAGCCAGTCTACCATTTTACTAAACCAAACAGAGCAAGATGTGTTTCTGAACTAATTCAAAATAAAATCTGTTCTTTTAATATCAAATTCAATTCAGTTTTGCTGCAAAATTCTTTCTTATTAAGAATACATTTTATTACAAGTATGGACAAATGACAGTTTCCCATGATTCATTGATATCAAGCTTCTTTGCATGAGAATTCATTGTGACCTCTTGGAATCCAATCTGATGTTGAAACTTTTGGTTAATGAAATCGTAGTGCAAAACTGCTAACATCATTTTCAATGATATTGCAGTAATAAATACACCAGAATGTCTTGATACAAGAAATACAAAAGGAATACATGATTTTGGCACACATGGACACCTCAAATGCCAAGGTTGATGTAATTTCACTGCAAGGGACTCATCATTCTTTATAAAAAGCAATACATGATTTTGGTACATGTGGATACCAAGTGCCAAAGTTGATGTAGTTTCATTTCATTGGACATCATTTTTTATAAAAAGCATACATGATTTCGGTATATATAGACACCTGAAGGGCCAAAGTTAATATGGGTCTTGTAAAAAAAAAAGCAATACATAATTTTGGTACATATAGACACCTCAAGTGCCAAAGTTGATGTAATTTGACTACAAGGGACTCATCATTCTTTATAAAAAGCAATACATAATTTTGATAGATATGGACACCTCAAGTCCCAAAGTTGATGTAATTTCACTGCAGGGGTCTTGTCATTCCTTATAAAAAGCAATACAGTACATGATTTTGGTACATATGGACACTTCAAGTGCTAAAGTTGATGTAATTTTATTGCAGAGAACTTGTATTTCTTTATAAAAAGCAATACATGATTTTGGTAGATATGGACACCTCAAGTCCCAAAGTTGATGTAATTTCACTGCAGGGGTCTTGTCATTCCTTATAAAAAGCAATACAGTACATGATTTTGGTACATATGGACACTTCAAGTGCTAAAGTTGATGTAATTTTATTGCAGAGAACTTGTATTTCTTTATAAAAAGCAATACATGATTTTGGTAGATATGGACATCTCGAGTGCCAAAGTTGATGTAATTTCACTGCAGGGGACTGGTCATTCTTTTAATGATGCTCATTTTTTAAAAATTGTTTCTTGATGAAATGCATGTTAAAATCATTATTCTTACTATTGGTTCAAATTATGTAGCAAAGCAAACAATTTCTATTGAATATAATTAACATGTTGTGGCAATCATTACATGGGTAGATAATCTTTACATTTATAATGTTTACAAACTTCCAATAAAAAGTGTCCTTTACTACTACTGAACCTAAAGTAGATTTCAGTTTTTAGACAGAATACTTTAAAAAAAATATTTCCATAATGAGGAATATGGATTTATGCAGATATGCTAGAGCAACAATTCATCATTTATGTTTTGCATAACAAAAAAATGATATCCATCATCCAAATCAATTTCTTTTTTCATAATTGAAAGCTGTTGGATTCTCATATTGAATTACAGAAAAACTGACCAGATATATTGACAGTATTAGTAATATTCCATTCTGTCTTTTTAGTAAGATAGATTAGACAAATTTATAGCAATAATTCTGATGGGTCTGTCTCTTAAGGTTGCTAAAAAGTAATTAATTCCAAGTTAAAACAAAACAACAATGCTTTTTCAATCATCATTTATTGACTTAAGATAAAGAAAGGAATGCTAGCAAAAAAGGAAGAAGGGCAATGTAAAAACTAAACAAATGGAATCCATTCAAAGATCTGGTCTACTAAGGATGCCAATTTTATGTATACATCTGACTTCTAAGTTCAAAATTTAAGAGAATGAGGCAAAAAAATCATTGCTACAAAATAATAGACATCTCTTTCACAATGTTTCTTTCATTCAAACTTAATCAACCCAGCAGGTATTAATGAACCAGGATTTTAACTGTCTTAAAATAGTAGTGTTGTCATCAGCAGATTACATATTTTCTTGATTTCTTAAAAAAAAACATAATCTAAAGGCAAGCATGATTGCAAAAATCATTCATCAACATGTGTCCCAAAACTATGGCATGGTAGAACTGCAATACTTTAAAAATCTAATAGACATAATAATGATTCAAATGTTTTTTTAAATCAAAAATCGTTGCTTTGTATATCCTAAAACAGCCTTAAAATAAAATATATGAGTTAAAACTATTTACAGGCTGGAATTAGTGCAGAATAAAATTGTCTGTTTTTAGTTATTCATATTTTAAAAAGCTTTAAAAATAATATGAGATTAGTACTGACTCGATCCCAGCTTTTATCTTTGGAAAATTGGTTTCCTGGAACTCTAAAATTTCTTAAATTCAGGAAGACAATTTATTCGACAAAATACTCAAAAATATTCATCATAGGAAAAACAGTATTTTATATTATGGCTTTTTATAGGATTCATTTCTCTCGTTTATAATTTAGTAAGCACAGTGCAGAAATTCATTTATTCTGACAATCTTGTCGTAATCTCAAATGTAATAAATTTTTTCTAGGGTCTATATAAGAATGTCAAATGGTTGAAACCTTTTTTAATGTGTTTTGTTTTTATCTTGAATCCCATATATTTCTTTTAAAAAAAAACAGTCATAAAAACTGAACATAACTATATGTAATAGTTGATCAAAACAGAACCCTACCCTATGTGATTTAGAAGGAAGTAATCTTGGAAACTGGAAAATTCCAGAAAATGATGGATTTATTAGAGATATATTATAGATATTAAAAAATAAGTAAATTGTCATTCAGAGCTATATCAAAGGTCTAAGCAATAAGGATAATCCAGATAGATAAACGACTCATATTGATATTTGAAAATGTAGAAAATAGTCTATACAAGACCTTCTAAGATCATTACAATTTATTTGAGATTCTTGTATTGAAACCATCGAAAAAGATGTAAAAAACTGGATTTAAAAACAGTTATAGAATAATAGATTATATATGCGTTAAAAGAAATTATTCAATAATCCAATGAGCATGAATTGCCATTTTCCCTTAGATTTGTAGATTATGAAAAGATATTTGGTTCTATAAGCATTTTGGCAGTGATTGAAGACATAGATCTGGATATTGTCCAATTCTGAAGAATAGTAGTGATTTGCTGTAAGAATGATCAAAAAAATATTGATGTTAACATGGTTAGCATTGACAGGAGTGAATAGTTGAAGAGGTTCCACATCTACAAAACATTTTCAGCAGTTTTGTAGGAGGTCGTTTGCGAATTAAAATGCAAATAAATAGAAATTAATTTAACTAAATTTGGTGCCATTGATTTTATAAACGATAGTCTCTAACTTCAGGAAATATAAGAGCTATTGATATGAGAAATAAGAAAGTACGATTAAATATAAATTAATAAAGATAATGTTAATAGTTTTTCAAAAAAGGAGGAAGTAAAAACTGATATGAATGAATTGGAAGTTAATCATCATAAACACAGATGAAAACTAATGAATGAAGTTTATCGTAGAACTAAAACTTGAACGGAGAGCTTGTGATAGAAATGGTTTAAAAGCAGATATTCTTAAGTGTTTGAAAAAGAAAGTTGTACGTTATAATCTATAATACTTAATCATAAGAGCGATTTTGAGACTTTGAGAACCACACTAAAGGTAAAAAAAGATATAGGGATCAAAAATGAAATAAGTAGCAGATAACTGATACAATAAATTACTGTCATCGGCTTCATTAAAAGAAATAAAAGGCTGAAAGAAAATGTAAATGACTGATGAACAATTTTTAATATTTGGCATTAATTATGAAATCTCATAGTTTTTGTGGAAAGTTATTAATGAAAATTATATCCGTAGTCTCATTTTGTCTTTTATTTTGTTTTATTTATTTATTTAGCAGTTTATCACTTATTTCATATATATTTTTTATTATCAATCTTTGGCTATATATTTTTGATTGATTTAATGCAACTATAGTGACATGGACTAAAATTCAAAAAGTCTTCAGATTTGAACTCAACCTAACATTTTCTATGCTCAAACATCACATGATCTTCAGAAAAATAAACTATTCGATTATATTATAAATCTTTTTATATTTATATTAAAGATTTAAAAACTCAAGCTACCATTTTCTATGCTTAAACGTCACATGATCTTCAGAAAAATGAACTATTCGATTATATTATAAATCTATTTATATTTATATTAATTAAAGATTAAAAAACAAAATAAAATTATTTCAATGTCTATTTTAATTTTTTTATTTTAGGTCTTAAAAGTTTACTTCATGATCTTAATATTGGGGATAATAAAAGATATACCCCAAAAGACCATGATCATGATCATGATCATAACCACAAGGAATATAGTCATAATAAGCAAAACCATGAAGGGCATAATCACAAAAGGCATATTAATAAAAGACATCTTAATGAAAGCCACGAACATGAAGGGAGTAATCCTGAAGACCATAATGAAGAATCTGAACATCATGAAGATGATGGCCATGAAGGACATGATTATGAAGTCCATGACCATGAAGAGCATGACCATGAAGGCCATGACCATGAAGAAAATGATCATGAAGAGCATGATTATGAAGGTGATGATTATGAGCTTGATAATGATTACCATGACTCTGAGCAGGATCATGGCCATGAAGAGAATGACCATGACTATGAAGAGCATGCACATGACCATGAAAGACATGATAATGAAGAGCTTCACCATGAAGAGCATGACCATGAAGAACATGATAATGAAGAGCATAATCAAGAAGGCCATGATCACGAAGAGCATGAGCAAGAAAACCATGACAATGAAGAGCATAATCAAGAAAGCCATAATGAGCATGACCATGAAGAGCATGATCATGAAAACCATGAGCATAACCATGAGGGACATGATCATAATGAGCATGATCATGAAAAGCATAATCATACTGACTATACGAAGGTAAGGTTTATTTTATTTTAATGTTTTTTTGACCTTAATAAATAATTTTTTTTAATGAATTTTTTTTGAAATCAATAGCAACTCTTGTACTTTAAAAGGATTGTACAGTTATAGCAATATTGTGACATCTACATATTAAACATACTAACATCAATAAAGTTTAAAAACTTATAGCAAAATAAAAATGACTAATAATTAATAATGTAATTTGCATAAATACCCCTATCTAATGCATATATACATATAAAGGTAAAATAAAGTAACCATTATATATTGAGCTCTCCCTTACAAACAGGCTTTCTGGGTAGGAAATATTTAACTCAATGATTGCACATTTGCCTTCATGAGTGCTTAAATCATAATAGTGAATAAAATTGTGTGAAACAGGTTTTATTTAATATTCAAATTGCAGTATATGTTGATTGTTTTAATTGGGAAAATACAGCAGAGAATAGAATACATTTGAAAGCCACAATGATATTGAAGTATTTAATAAAAAAAGTTTTCTGCTAAAAAAATTCAAAGTTAGCATTGCCAAACATCAACGGATAAATAGACCAATATGTTCTATATGCTGATATTTTGTGATTCACACATAATCACCATAGAACTAATCTCTAAAATAGTTTTTTTTTTGGATCTGGAATGACCATAGTCATTTATGAGTGGTGGTTCCTACTGTAACGGAATAGCGTTACATGGGATTTGAACCCACGCATATGAGGTTATATTAAACATATTCAATTGACGAAATGAATGACAGGAACAGAACTTTTAAAAAAGCGGTCTTGCTTTAATAATAAACGAGAAACAGCCGTTTCTAAAGCATGATCGCAGCTATATAGGAGTACCTGTCAAATTTATTGAAATAAAAAAGTAAAAGAGTTTTTTTTATTATTATTATTTTTTTTTTAAAGAATAAATCTGTAATCCTTAGTTGTAAGTTTTTTTGCATTTTTTAGTTAAATAAAGATGAATGATTGAACGCAAGTTTGACATTTTTATTAAATCATTTGAATCATTTTGAACAAAAGGGGAAAATGAATTAATTAATTTGCAATATGTTCTGAAATTCCAAGCGATCTAAAATTATTTTAAATGGGGGTAATTAGTAAATGTAAAATTAGAGAAATTGAAACAATAGGCAGGATATGCGTTGGTACGCCTAGATAAAATAAGCCAAATTTAGAAACAGGTGAGAAAAAGTGTACACTGCTATTGTACAACTCAGACTTCTGTCTCCAGCGAAACAATACCTGAAAAAATGGTCAAATTGAGTGAGATTCCAAAGTGGTGCAAACGATCCCAGAAATCACTGAATTGAGTTAATACTTGATGGACTTATAAGATGAAGGGACTCACAGGTGCATGGGAGTGATTGGCTGAAAAAAATTCAAGGTGTGAGGGCGGGAAGAAAGAGATCAAAAAGGCCGGACAGCGCTTTTATTATGATTATTAAATTAGAATTAGAAGAAATAAAATCTAACTTTCGTGTAGAAATATAACGGAGATTCGTTGCTGAACCTAAAATTCGCGGCTTGACCGCCGGACCTCCGCGTCGAGCCCAGCTGATTGCCAATAGGATGCTCGTAACACCGGAGAAACTTCACATAAGGACCACACACGCTTTTGAGACCTTGCAAATTGCCAGAATGCTTCATTAAAGAAGAAATCATCGCTCAGGATCCCTCTTACAGTCTTTCTACGTTCCACAGGTAGCTATCTTTAAATTGTCGCATTCACTTATGCACCAAAGTAAAATAACTTTAAAAACCAAGAACTATTAAAAACATTAAGCTAAAATGATAAAGTTACTCATGACCATTAATGAACGATTAGAGAACCTAACCAAATAAGTTTGTCTACAGATTAACATTCTTTAAAGTATGTGCGAAGTCACCTTTAAATCTATATTTAAATTATCTCGGCTTGCCGGTCATATACCTGCATGAATTGTTATTAAACAGATTAAAATAAACATTTATTTAACTAGTATTTTTTGTTATTAATTTGTTGGAATTTCAACATAAATTTATATAATAGGGAATGAGTGCTGGAGCGATCAAATTTGTTTGTATATGAATGAATGCATTTGATATTTTTGGTGTTGGGATTTGACTATATTTATGTTTATGTTTATTATGCTTTCTTAGATTAATATTAAGTGTTGATTAATTTATTCTGTGGGATATAGGGCGGGCCCTCATATGATAAGTCTGATTGATCGTGATTGAAAGATCACACATACGATGTAATTTGAAAAATGATATTGGCTGTGTTCGTTTCTTGCTTTCGACTGGAGTGATGCACGGGCATGTTTTGTGATATAGTTGAGTGAGCTTATGCACATACATGGCGGACTCTTATAAAAGTTCTCCTGGCGCCTACTACTTGGATTCAATCCGAATTTACATATAAAATAAATAAAGCGTACGTGTATATGTGTTTGAAATTATCTTCACAGAACATTATGTAATCCCCCAGACGCAAGAACACAGCAGGTTCATAGAAGTGAACCATCAACCAAAACACGAGAATGTCACCGTAGGAATACAGCAGAAGCGTCCAGATATAAAGGACGTGACTATTACTGGGCTTTCGGTAATGGAAGCCGGCGGGGGGCGGCTTACACTACATATGAATATTATTAGAGTATTTTTGGACCATGTCATGACATTTTAAAAGGGTAATTGATATTCTTACAACTTTTTATCCCATTATAATTAATTTCAAACTTTATTAAAAGAACTAAAAATTTAATTCAAAAACAATAAAACAGTAAATAAAGAAATCATATTTTTTGATTATCATACAGTATTCTTCCTTCATTTCCACTCAAATGAAAACATTGAAAATGCACTGCAGAGATATTTAAATTACTACCAATATATATATTTTCATATATAGAGTTCTACTACAAAGATACCAATTTATCATTAGTTTTTATTATATAAATATCTGTGAAACTCTAGAAAGTATATATATATGGAAATATTGAAGTTATAACAGAATTTTCACATGTTCTTTCTCTAGAAATACTTTATAGCTGACACATGAAATATTTCTAGATAAATACATGAAAATTTCTGTTATGCATCAAATTATCTTTTTGCACAAATTTTTTTGCATGATTTTGAAATAATATTTTTTTTTTAAAAAAAACTCTTTCTACAGGAGTTGTTTTAAAATAATATGATAGGTATACTTTGTGATTAGAGCTGCTGTGACATATTCATGATTGGAATGAAGAAATTAATTATTATTTGGAAAGTTTAAAAAAAATCATCTTACCTTTTCAAAGTAATATTTTTGTTTTGTTTTGAAAGGGAAGTACTTTTTTGATATTAATGCTTTGCTTGCATTTTGACATTTTTTTTAAAAAAAATCTGTAGTTGTTTTGTCGACATACACGCCGCCGCAGGATGTCATTGTTTTTTTTTTTGAAAAACAATAGATTATGAACATTCCCAGGTCTTTTGTTTTCAATTTGAATTGCAGGTTTTTGAATTTTGAATAATGGTAGTTGTTTTGCAGGTTTTTGAATTACTTGTTTTTGACTTAAAAAGTAATTTCAATAAAATGATGAAGTTACAGTGTTTTGTACACAATTAAAGAAATATAAACAAACGCAAAAGTTAGTTGGCCTTTTTTTGCATTGCTGCTTTTTAAAAAATATTATCAATAAAATTATGAAATAACACAGTTTCAAAAACAAATAAATCAAACTTGAAACTTCGTAGAAAAGTTAAACTTAGACTTTTTAAAATATTTAATTGAGGTTTAAAATGTATATATCTATGCTAGAGTTAATGTCTAGTTTCGAGATGTTTAGTAATATTCATTAGTGTTTTTAGCAGAAATGTATGGCGTTAGGGTTGGGAGAGAGAGATTGACAATGGTAAATGTATCAAATAAATCACACAAACGTACTTTAAAATCTAATAGGCTTTTTTTTTTGTGATACACAAATAAATAATACAAACAAAGTTTTATTGGATTGCCTTTTTAAAAAAAAAACAATTATCAACAAGTTCAAAGTTATTAAGCTTTTTTTTTGGTGACATCAATAAATAACACAACCTTTTTTTTGGGTTACCGTTTTTTTTTTACAAACAGGTTAATTAACACAAACAAATTTTAAACTTTGTGGGCTTTTTTTTTTTGCATTTACGTTTTTAACAAAAATACAACTTATTAATAAGCTTTCCCCGCTCCATCTACTACAAGAATAAAATCTAATAGAATGTATTAAAACAAAACAATTTCCTATAATAAGACTTTCAATTTTTATCACTTATTCAATCTGGTACGTGAGTTGTTAGTTAGCGTATAACCAGCTTCCACCAGATCAAAACTCATGCTTTTTATAATCAATGCAAAAGATAAAATCAAGAGATCAAATGCAATCTTCTAAATTCATAATTGAGGAGATTTGGAAGTAATTGTTTTTTTTTTTTTAAAAAGGCAAGCCAATAAAACTTTGTATTATTTATTTGTGTATCAAAAAAAAAAAAGCGGCATTCCCCAAAAAAAGCCTACTAGGTTTAAAGTACGTTTGTGTGATTTATTTGATACATTTTCTTTGATACATTTTCATTTAACATGGTCAAAATCCCTACACTCCCAACCCTGACGCCGTCCATTTCCGCTCAATACACTAATATTACTAAACATCCTCGAAACTAGAGATTATCTCTAGCACAGATATATACACTTTAAACCTGAATTAAATATAATTATATCTGATTTTTTGAATTTACCTCACATGGAATTAGTCAGCTTTCTCTATCCCATATGAAATATCTTTATAGATATAATAAACACCTCCATACTTCCCCATACTTTTTGATTTATTTGTGTAACCAAAAAAAAAAAAAAGCTTAATAACTTTGAATTTTGTTTTAAAATGATAAAAAAAGAAGTTATTTTTACAAATAAAAAAGCGCCATAACTTCTGGAATTTCCTGCGTCATTATTATTTCGCGTGGAGGTTCTTGATTAAACACTACTTGACACGTTAACTAATTACAACTACGTTCAAACATGTCCTTGGACAATGTTTTGCACATTATAATTTCACCACACAAGTGTCTAAAACAGTCCATTAATTATCAAGTACTTTAATCGCGTGCTTTTAATAAATATAAAATAAAAATTAAATTAAAAATAAGAACATTTCACTACTTGAATTAAACACACCATCACACTACACGCTAAAAAAATGTAAAATGTGTAATTTGGAATAAATAATTTACTGCGATGCGATAAAGCGGTCTGTAATGTCTAGTACAGCAGAATTGTTGAATTACACGTAAAACCTGGCTGCATGGCATGGCGTGCATGTCGACAAAACATCTACCAAAAAATCCTATTGGTATTGATGTTAAAATAATTTAATTTTGTTTAAATTTAATTGATTAATTTGTTTAAAATTATATTTATTAATTTTGCCAAAAATCAATAGATGGTAAGTTATACATTGCAAGTTTTAGTGATAGCAATGGTGTTCCAATCATGGGCAATGTAAGCATTTATTGTCAGACCGTGACAGCAAATAAAATCTTGGGTACTTTTCTGTTTCATGGTCAAACAAGATGACACCTGTATTTTTGATAAATATACAATTCCAGGGGTCTACAATTTCTCTTTTTGAATGTATTAATTATTAAATTAAAAAAAAAGTAATACATTTTAGTAAATTACATAAATAATTTTTATTTTTATTTTTTTTTTTATACTTATGACATGGAAGAGATGATACACTTTGAATTTTTAAATTTTAGATAACTTAAATAAGAGAACCCAATGAATGTTTCATTGTGTTATCACTTTCAAGTTTTTTTGTTTTTCAAATGAAATTTATGTTCCTATAACTCATTCTTTTATTTATGTTCAATGTGTATGAAGTAAAATTTAATTGCATAAAAAAATACAATATTCTAATGAAAGTTTTTATATAGTTTATTTAATTATTTTCATTCCTTTCTTAGGTCCTGGAAGTAATTTCCTTATTTTCCATATATACAATGTAATGTTTTACATAAATTTCTTTTACATGCACAATGTAATGTTTTACATAAATTTCTTTTGCATGTAATTTTCGGGAACCAACCTTATAAAAAGAGAATTAGATAATTTCATATCTTTGTTTTGTGAAAATCACAGGCAAAACAAATGCTACTTTATTTTAAAGTAGCAAAAAATTAATTGCAAATATCGAATGATTGCATCACTCAAGTAAAGGACATTTAAGCAAGATACACAGATTACAAAATAATTCGAATTGATCCATAGTGAGGTAGTTTATAGAAGGAATTGATAAATAAAATACTATGAACTGAAAAATTATGTGAATGATGCCTTTTAGACATTCTTAAACATATATTAAAACGCCTGTCTTATAAATAAGAAGACATAGGAATAACAGTTGTCTTAACTACCAAAGATTAAAAAAAAAAAAGACCAATGACCAACAAATCGACAAAGCAATTATCAATTGGATTTAATCAAAATATATATTATTGATTAAATTAATGTGAATAAACATTTTCTGTAATTGTTAATAGTAAACAGGGTTATTTCCCCAAGTAATATTTGAACCTGATAAGATTGTGAGTATTCCATCCTTCTTTTATCCTCTAGCTAAAAATAACAGAATGAAGTGAACCACAACAATTGTCTGCAACCAACTGCTTGCTTGCAAGGTGGCTGTGCTGACCTTCGGCTAACAACACTTGACTACTGAATATTCAATTGTGTAAGCAATATTGGATGGTTAGTTAAGTTGATTTTTTTTTTAGATTTATTTTTAAATTAACACAACAGCAAATTACAAGTTGTTTTTTCAAATAAAAGTATTATAGTCTATTTGACATTCTATTTTTAAAGAATATATTAAGTGATATAATGTTCAACCAAAATCCAACTGATAAATTATAGGTCAATTCTGTAACTAATCAACTTTTGCATTTTTTGATTTCACATTAGATGTTTAATACTTATAATATGCTTTAATGTATATAAGTGAAGTTAATAAAATTTTTTTACAAATAACAAAGTTTAGCTTAGCACTTTCGGAGTATGTTTACTCCATATTCATAGCCATTATTATGTGTTAAACATAATGAATGCAAATTTATGCAAATCATCCTGCATATTTTTTAGATATTGTAAAGCAGGCACCCTTCGAGTGATGGCATTTGGATCGTTTGCAATGATATACACTTTTTTTATTTTTCTTTTGGTATCACTTCTTTCTTTGCAGACAATTTTGGTGCTAGAAGATTCAAATTTATGGTTAAAATGCTTTTTGATGTTCTGCAAATATTGAATTGCCTTCACTTTTGTTTACCACCCTATTGTACATATATGTGTTGTGCTACTTTATTGTTTATTGTGGCCCAAGTTTTACCATAATATGTTACCTTACAGCCAGTTTGAAGGCAGGTAATCTTATATACAACTTGGAGACTTGATCGGGATCTATTTTGTCCTTTGTGTTGTTGATCATTATATTTGTGTTTGGTGGAGTTCTGAAGCCTATTTTAAATTCCTTAGATAAGTTTTTGACTAAATGTTTGGCCACTTTGGGAATATAAGGTAAACTTAAATGCAGTTTGTCTTCATTGGTATGCTCCTGGTTTAACTTTCTATAAAAAAGCTCAATCCTATTCGCTATACCCCTGTAGTTGTATCCCACTTTTATTAAGTCTCTAATATAACAAGTGATATTGTTTTTTCTGTCAACCTCAAACTTACATAAATAATGATTCCTAAATAAAAAAACTGAAAGTCCTACCAATTTATGAGACATAGGTAATTTTGAATGTGGGTGTGTGTAACCCCTTATTTGTAATGGTTTAATTATCATACTGTAATTAATGTTGTTTCTCTTTGTATTTTTAAATCTAGATATTTCAACTCGTGCTGGTCATTTTCCCATGTGTACTTTAAGGTTAAGTCTGTGTGTGCTTGCAGATCTTTCTGAATGCTTATAATTAGATTTTCAGGTGCTGCAGAGAATAAATCGTCTAACATATTTTGTGTATATTATTTTGGGTAGTAAAACGTAGTACTTAGGAAGAACTTGTTGCTCAAAATAATTTAAGAAAATATTTGATACAATCCCACTAGGTGTTTAAATAAAAAATAGCATTTAAAAAAGCCTACTATAAGGGAAAAATATTTCCTTTTGCCTTTGTAAAGAATGAAGAAAAAGGCAATACTTATCAATTCTTGCAATAGCAGGGATTAAAAGATTTTCATCCCTGTTTTACTTTGTAACTAAAAACCAATTACCTATTTACTTGACCAATCTTCAATGTACTTGACCAACATTAGTTAACTAACTTGATTGTTTTGTATTCTAATTCAATATATGATAGGAACTTTATAGTAAATACCCATTTTCCCACTATCCACAAACATTAGATAATTAGCTAGCTTGATTTTTTAGATTCCAATTTAATATATAATGGAAACATCATGGTGGATAAATATACTAACCATTGCTAGCCACTGTGATTTATGCTATTTTATATATTTTATACTATTAAATTTCAATAAGAGCCTCATGCACATGAGTTTAAATATAAAATGATTAAAATTTGAAATTAAAATAATTTCAACTTTTATTCAACTTATTATCATGGTAAATAGTCCATCTATAACAAAAGATCCTTACAGATTCTATTAGTTTGATATATATAGAAATGAACAGCGTTTTAAGTATATTGAATAAAATTAATTAAACCGAGTATACTTTTGGTGTTTGGGTGTGTGTCATAATCATGCGCACACATCAAAAGTATACTTGATTTAATTAATTTCATTCAATATATTTAAAATTCTGTTTTGATATTTTATGATATTGTTGATAATGACAGACTATCAAGATATATATATATTGAATAAAACACTTGATATCGACAAGTTTGGGGGGGGGGGGAGGGTGTGTCTTTATTTTAAGGATATTTTTATTTATTTTATATATATATATTGAAATAGATACACTGTTTCACGTATATATATATATAGATCCTCTCCCATCAAACTAATATTAATATTTTTTAAAAAAGACTAACAATATTTTTTTTTAAAAAAGGAAAAGAAAAAAGTGATGAAATTTGACTGCAATTGTTAATTCATAACGGTTCGGTCAAATTAAAAATGTTTCAAACTTGTTAAAATGAAAGAAAAAGCAAATACGGTTATATTTGCAATTAAAAAAAAGCAAATACGGTTATATTTGCAATTAAGAAAAAGTATAAATCTTTCATTATTAAAATTCATAAAATCAGGTTAAAAATCAAACCCGTTTATAGTGCAATTAAAAAGAAAAAAATGTATAAATTTTTTTTATTAAAACTACTTAAATAAAATCAGATTCAAAAACACATTAAGGCAAATATTCAAAAACAGTCACTAATTAAAAAGTCTGTTCATGCCAAAGAGAAAGTGTCCAATGATCTGGGGGATTAAACAATGCGGACACATGAAAAAGCTGCTACCAATGAAAGAAAAGGAACATGTAAGCTGAATCCGTTTGTCAGAGAGAAAAAAGTATAAATAAGCTGGAAAATCAGTAGAAGATGATTATTATAATAAATTGATTCAGAGATACAAGATTTAGCTACAAGAGTACTAAAAAAGTGACTAAATGAGGTCATCAAACAAATTAATAAAAAACCCTAAAATGATCATTGTCGGTTAGACCGCTTGTCCTCTCTCTATCGGCTCACCATGTGAACCTCAAGCCTTCAGTGCCATTCATTCAAGACCGACCCCCCAGTTATTTAGTAATGCAGTAGTAAATAAAAATGTGAAATTAGAGGTAAACAATTAGAAATGATTCAACTACAATAAGATGTGAATTAAAATTATAGCTATTAATTTTTTTTATAAAACAAAAGAGAAAATATTTTATATTATTATTCTTAAGAAAAGTTTTCACAATCAATTATTAACTTTAGTCAAAAGTTGATGATAGTTTTGTTTTTATCTTTATTTAAAACGTAAGCAAGAAATGAAAACTATTACTTAATTACACACACATATATATTTATGTGTTATATATTTCCTTAGTAAATGCCAATTATTTCATAAAATTTAAAATTTGTTCAAATAATAGAAATATTTCTAATAATAATTGGAATAATTATTTCAAATGAACCAGCCAAATGGAAATGTCAATCAAAGATATGGTAAAAATAATAAAATGTATGTGTATCTATACTTGATTGAATTATGAATTCTTCACAAACCTAGAATTGCTGATATTATCTGTTTACTTACCTGTAATAACTCTTAAAATAATAAAATGCTATATGGATCATAAATGCTTAAATGCATATTATTTATATCTGAATAAATAATAAAACTTATGTGTATAAACATACATCTGTACTTGATTGAATTACGAATGCTCCACAAACCTGGAATTGCTGATAGTATCTGTTTACTTATCTAAAAGGGATATACAAACCTGGAACAAATAATCAAAAACATTCATGCATTAAGGGTATATGTATACTTACTTGAAAGTGCTTCTAGACTTCTCATAATTGAACTGACATGAATCTTCACATGGATACGAACAAACTATATTAGGATTTGCAAATGAGTTATTGTTAAATAAAATGCTTCTAGACTTCATTGAACTGAAAATGAATTCTCACAAGGATACAAATGAACTATATTAAAAGGAATTGTTAAATAAAATTGTTATTATTAAAATTAATTTTAGTTGTTTTGTTTCATTTTTGCATCACTAGTTCTTCATTGCATCTTGCTCACAAGAATAATCATATCTCCAGAGCTATGTTTGGCATAACCAGACAATGGTAAGTAAGGTTGTAGTGAGATGGAACTCTAGTGGTGCCATTTGGGAAACCAACAGATAAATTTCTAGATGCTTCCAGTCTCTATGGTGCTACATCCTCTGATGAGCAGGAAATATTGTAGGTGGGGTGATGTCTGCATTGGGAAATGCCAATCGATATATTCTTCCTATAATATGCTCATCAGGAAATAAATGCAACCAAGAGTGGGGTTGGGTGCTCATCTGGTTACAATATATATATATATATAAATAATCACTAGATGGAGCTTACCAATAGCTTTAAACAAGCTTTATTTTTATAAGTGTCGAAAGAGAAAGAATTCAAAATCTCTATCATTAAGCCCCTACCTCTAGACCAATTGGTTTCAAGCTTAGGGCTCACCTCAGTGGAGGTCTGAGATGCTAGAAACTAGATCTAAAATACTAACTCAAAAGTCAGCACTTATAAAACACATTTCTATCAATTTGAAAGTCTGAACTTTTCCAACACGTAAATGTCTTCAAATCCAGCTTTGCAAACCAGATAGCTATATGGATCTGAATTCAGCTGTTTCACCATATAGTAATAACCTCTGCAATATAGCATCACAAAAAACATCAAAGGTATACTTATAATAATTAATAAAACAAGTCAAAAATTTTGTAACTTGCTTTTAAGCTTGCCTTTAAATGATCACTAGATGGAGCTTACCAATAGCTCTAAACAAAGGTTTATTTTTATTTATAACTTTTATTAATTATTATAAGTGTACCTTTGATGGCTTTTGTGATGCTATATTGCAAAGGTTATTACTATATAGTGAAACTGAGCTGAATTCAGACCCATATAGCTATCTGGTTTGCAAAGCTGGATTTGGAAGACATTTACATCCTGGAAAAGTTCAGACTTTTAAATTGATAGAAATGTGTTTTATAAGTGCTGACTTTTGAGTTAGTATTTTAGATCTAGTTTCTACAGTCTCAGCCCTCCAGTGAGGTGAACCATAAGCTCGAAAACAATTGGTCTGGAGGTAGGGGCTGGAAAGCTCCATCTACTGATCATTTAAATGCAAGCTTAAAAACAAGTTATGAAATTTATAATATGTATATATATATAATTAAAATTACCCCAAATCCAAAATTCAACCAGAACAGCATAAAAATAATATTAAAACACAACCAAAGGTTTCACTGCTACAAGCAGACTTCTCAAGTGTAAAGAACTATAAAAACTACACAATATATATAATATTAAACATTACCCACAAATCCATTCACTTCCCATCCATCCTTAATATTAAAAGAACTCTTAAATAAGTTAATTGCTTCAGAATAATAAATTTTCAATAATAAAGATTCTTTAATTCTTCTTTTGATTTCATTTCTCTCAAAGAAGACAACCTTAGCTTCATCAAAATCAATAGTGTGGCCTGTATCTTTTTCATGGACATACAAAGCAGAACTAAGATATCTATTTTTAACTCTACTTTTATGAACCTTTGTTCTTTCATTTAAACTCAAATTACTCTGACCTATGTAAACCTTCTTTGTTCTTTCATTTAAACTCAAACTACTCTGACCTATGTAAACCTTCTTATAAAATAAACAAGGGATAAAATATACTACACCAGGAATAGTCTTTCTATCAAAAATTTCTTTTGTATTATTTAATAAATTATTCAATGTAACACCCCTTTTCCAAAAAAATTACTATATATATATACACACACAAAAAAAATTTTCTTAGCAATTAATATTATATACTAATTAGATTAATAACTCAATGCTGATTTATTGAACATGTGAAATATTCTCGATCCAAATCATAAGATAGAGTTATTGATAAGATAAGAATAGACCGTCTTATTCTTTTACCTATATTTATTTATATAGATCAATCTTAAGCACTTTGGAATAAAAGCATGAAGATCTTAAATTGATCACATTACTTCTTTTAAAGCTATATTTTAACTATTGACATTTGCAAAATTTTTCAATTTATTGCTTCTCAATATTAGATGAAATAATGAAATATTTAAATACAATTTTTTTCCAATTTTTAATATAATATACTCATTAGGTTTAGTATATAATTTAAGATCTTCATTCTCTCATTGCAAAATGCTTTAGATTGACCTGTATAAATGAATTTAGGTAAAAGAGTAAGATGGCCTTATCTTTTCAGAGACTATCTTGTGGTCTGGATTGAGAGTTTTTCACTGCACATTGAACTGTTACTGTAGTTAGTATATATATATAAAGTAGTTTCTCAATTAAACTATTATTTTGTATTCCCAATGTTTCACTGAAATGGCATCCATCATTGTCAAGGTTAAGTTTTTAAAGAAAAACCATTAGATCTCGAATACTAATGGCATGTGAGTTAAAGAGTGAGATTGAGTGAGAAGTAGTTGAGCACTTAGAATATGTGGATTAACAAAATGTTTCCTTTTTTTAGTTTGACCAGTAATTGATTTCAAGTTTATATTAAAACAAAGAGATAAAATAAGTCGCCTTCACAAGAAGCACAATGTATTCCAGCAAGTTGATGAAGCACAACATATTTCAGCCTTGTTATCACTTATTTTTTCTTTTTCTTATATAAAACTTGAAGTCAATTAATGGTGAACTGAAAAAATTATAACATTTTGTTAATCAACTATTCTGCATGTGTAACTAATTCAAGATCAATCTTGTTCTTTACCTTACATTTAATCTTGTTATTATTTGAGATCTAATGGTTTTTCTTTAAAAACATAACATTGACAATGGAGATGCTATTTCATTGAAATGATGGAGAAGTAATACAAAATAATACAATTTAACCCCAAAAACTACTCTAATTACATTATATAATCATGAAAACATTAAATATATATACAACAAACTAAAATATAGAGTGTGCTAATTTCTCAGCCACATATAGCTATTTAAGTTAGATAGCTGGATTTGAAGACTTATAGGCATCTGAAAATTTCAGATTTTCTATTTAAAAGTTAACTATCAGATAAGTGCTGGCTTTGAATTGGTATTTTGAATCTAATGTCTGAAAGTTTTATTGCCTCACCGAGGAAAGCCAATAGCTAGAAACTGGTCTGGGGATGGAGATAATTTCTAGATAGAGATTTTAAATGCTTTCTCTTGCAGAATTTATTGATAAAATTTAGCATGCTTGTTATTTTAGTTTATAATTACAAGCTTATCAAATTAAGTCATGTCGTGTGACTTTATTTTATTTACTAATATATATATACATACACACCACAATTTGAAATTATTGATTGTTTTTGATATTGAGATTGTCTAAGTGTTCACTGATTTTTAATGATATTTATATGTAGTAACCAGATGGCTACATAACTGCATTAAAAATAATTAGATAATGTGGCAGCATGTTTCTCAGGATTAGTTTAAGATTATTTAATTGTTGGGGGAAATAGTATTTAATTTTCCCAAGCACGATTTTTTTATAATAATAATTGGAAAGAGGAATTCACAGACAAATCAAAACATGATTAAAAATATTTTTTGTTGTGGACACTAAATTTTTATTTATATTAAAAAAAAATTTGTTGTAAGAATTGATACTTTTTAAATATTTTCATTAAGTTAATATTTTTAAATTGTGAAATATTTTTTTAAAATCCAGTCAAATTTCTCTTCAAAATTATGAGTTTTTAAAAAATTTAAGTTTTTGTAAATTTAATTTTTTTTTGAAACATGTATTACTCTTTTAATTCATGTTCTCTTTTAAAAACTCAATGAAAGATTAACCAAGCTAAATCAAAGATTATTATCTTTGATTTTAAAACTTGTTTTTCCAAGTTTTAGTTATTTTAAAGAAATTAAAAGTTAATAGAAATCAATTGATTATAATTTTTATGAAAAAATATTTTTTTTGGTTAAATGAACTGTTTAAAATTTAATACTATCATGTCATTTTTTTTGTTTATTGTTAATCAGTGTAGTTATTAAATAATTGTTTTTAAAAAAATATTTTTTAGACTTAATTTATTTATTCTATTCAATTCCTGTTTCATAAATTGCAGAATGTGTCACTTTATTTCATGACAGCTTAGTATTCTAGGATTTTTTATGATTCCAATAAAACTATTTACTTATAGTAGGGTAAACCTAGGAGCTTTGTTGATTTATCTTTTGCTCATAGTAATAGTTTATAAAGTCCTTACTTCTTATGCTAGATTTGTGCATAACAATTAGTTATGTGAAGTAGGGGTTTATTTAGCATTGTGGACATCCAGTTGATGATTTTATTACTTCTATAATCCTGGTTGGCACAAACAGATATCCTTTAATGTCCATGTACAACATTTCATTAGAAATTTAATTTATAGTTGACCTGTACATTAATGGTACTAAGTGGCCAGAACATTGATAATGATCAGCATGTTTTTAGTACCTCACCATTATTTGAATTTTTTTGAATTAGCACCTGAGTCTGTGCATACAAATTATTGTGTTGTATTGCTGCCTAAATTTGGCAGTGGTTAAATAATTAGCCTGGTCTATAGTAGACCCATTTTAAATCTAGTTACAAGGTTAACTGTTGATTTATTTTTATTGTTGGATCATTCATGATGATGAATGATTATTACTTTAGTGTAGTGCTTGTGAACTTATAGTTAGTTCTGTGGTAATCTCTCATGCTTATTCTTTCTAACTTTATATTTTCTTTATTTGGTTACTATCTCATAAGTCATTCCTAATGTGGTATATTGTTACAAATGGCAACCCAATTGTGAAATATTGCAACCTCAGATTCTCTTATTAATCCCTATTGTCTGTATTGTTACAATGTGTGTATATATATATATAAATGCAAAACCATAAAACAATACAATACTAAATTAAATCCAAAATTTTACCAAAATCCTTACACAACCATGGTTTTGTCTACTACAAATAGACCTTCTCAAGTGAAAATCAAACTAAAGGAAATAACATATATATACAAACAAACCTTCCCATAATTTATTTGTTAGGTGGAAGGAAGGTTGCATGGAAGAAAGATTCTGATTTGAATTCATTACTTAATAGTTCAAAACAATCTATTGATATAATTCCTGGTATTGTTTATAAGATTCCATGTGGTTGTGGTAAGTTTTATGTAGGCCAGAGTAAGTTTAGCCTTAATGAAGGGATTAAGGTTCAAATAAGTAGAGTTAAACATAGGTATCTTAACTCAGCTTTATATATTTATGAATTGAATACAGGCCATAGAATATTGTTTGACAATGGTTCAGTTATTTTTTATGAAAAGAATGAGTTAAAAAAAAGAATAAAGGAGACTTTGATGATAAAACTTTTTGATTCTGAGGCTATCAATCTTATGAAGACTTCTTTTGATATTAAGGTATGGTGGAGTTTGAAATGAATTATGGAAAGGTTTGTATATATATATATATATATATATATATATATATAACATATATATATAAATATAATATAAAAGAAGATATATATATATATATATATATATGTTATTTCTTTTAGTTTGATTTTCATTTAAGAAGGTCTATTTGTAGTAGATGAAACCATGGTTGTGCAAGTATTTTGGTAAAATTTTGGATTTAATCTAGTATTGTATTGTTTTATGGTTTTGCATTTTTATTTTTGCTAGTATAGTGTTAGGCAGGTTTGGTGTGTGTGTATATATATATAATGAATAGTCATTAACCTATTTATCACTTATGGAGTTCCAGTTGTATACTTAAATTTTTTTTTCTAGGTAACTGGTTTACAGCAACTCAACAAAACATTTGAATATTGGTTAGCAAATAAATTCTGAAAAAAAGTATCAAAGTGTTTTTAGTAAATAATGTGAAGGATGAAAAACAATTATCTTTTTTTTACCAATTCTCTGTAGACAAATGCTGAAAAGAGTAGTCCCTATAGTGAAATATTTAATGGATATTTTATCTCTTAGTACATGTTTTTTATACTTAACATTCAATATCACAAAAATAATGTTGCCATTACAGAAATTTTGTTTTACATAGAAATAATATTCATATAATCAAATGGAGACAGATCAACTTCTGTGAGCTGTTAAAAGATAAATATGTATACCCATGTTTGTTGTTAGAAAAACCTAAGAATATGAATTCTTAGGTTTGTGTAACAATGAAAATAGATGTAAATAGGTGTATATATTTATATTCAATAACTGACAAAAGTTAATCTTCTATTTGATTATAAATAACATTACTACAACTGATACTTAAACAAATCAATAGAATATCAGAAATATACTGCTAAGACAACACTGCAAATAAGTAAACAGATTGCTGACATGTGATTTATATATGTTAGCCATTTACATTTATAGTTTAATATACATGCATTGTAACAGTCAGAAACGTGTGATTCATTAACATAGTGCAGAATTCGACCACCACACAGAAATGCAGCACCATCTAGATAGTGAAGCCACCGGTAGTACTGAGTTCGAACATAGTTTATTGGTTTCATAATACAATCTACGAAACAATGCATCTGATACTATGCTAGTAAATATTTCTTTAGGCATGGGGGTCAGGGAGATGCAAGAGAATCAAGAATTTTATTTCGAGTTAGCCAATCAGAACATTAATCTTAAACATTTATCTTACAGAATCAAGGAAATATAATATGGAATGGGTATCGAATAAATAAATAAAGAAGTAATGGCAGACATATAGTTTGACATTATTTATTGAAACATTTTAATAATAAATCATTTACTAATAATATTTGGTAATATTTAAAATTGAGTAACGGAATTTTCCGATACTGTTATATATTAAAGAAATACATTTATTTATTTAGAAACATTTATGCGAAATCATTTTACCAATAATACTTTATATTTAAGATCTCAGTAGCGGTATTTTCCGATACTGTTATGTTTACAAAGAGAAATACATTTTTTTTGATGATGTAATCTAGCTACCTAAAATTCTCGAGCAAGTATTTTTAAGGCATGCCTTTAGGGATTTATACTTTTGCAATACAAGAGTCTAAAGTAAGATTTATAATAGTAGCGGCGGACATATATTTATTTAATTAAAAATATTTACTAATAACTAGGGGCAAACATTTATTTGAGAGTGAATTATGTCACTAATGCAGGGACGGAGTTATACATAGAATAATAAAGTTAATAAAAGAAAATGCGGTACATTTAGAAAGGCAATAGGAAGTGGCAGTATATTGAAATTGCAAAGCTGTGAATGAGTTTATAAAAATGGGCTGGCATTTGCCATAGGCCCAAAGAGGTAAGGTATCACATAAGCATAACCAGAGACAAGTGGTTCATGCCACAATTGCCTGCTGGCTGTGCGATGGTTGTCAAGCCCTATGGGAGCATTTATTTTGTCTGCTTGTGAAGGATGACTGGGGTTAATTTCAACCATATAGAATCCGGAATATTCAAGGCTTGTAATGGGTCATCACATCTCTAAAACATAACACATGTATAATGTTCAGATGATTCTGTTAAGATTTAAATATATTTTATAACTCGGCCCTACATTATCAACATTTAATAAAGAACGCTTGTGACTCTCAAAGAAATGCGATTTATGGAATTATTAATTACAATTTAATAAAATATAAAACAATATGTAAACTGAGTGATCATTATTACTAATATGTCAGCCATTTGCCAAGCAGTAGACTCCTGCATTACAATAAATGAAGCATTGAATGCGTGTCGATTTATATGAAAATATTAAGTTATTTATGAAAGTAAATATTAATAAAAATTTGCCATGCATCCACTGTTTCAAGTGATCATAGATTTATACTTAGAAAATTATGAGCATGTGATAATTATATAATAAAATGTAGATTTTAGAAATACATACCCAAGAAAGATATAGTTAGGCAGGCTAGATTGTTAAAGAAATTTATATAATATTATTAAATTTATAGTTTTACAAATGAAAATTTACAGTTTATAGTTTATAAGTTATAAAAAGATGAATGAGCTATAGTGGGATATTAGTAGAGTACTCTAGAGAATTTGGATACAGGTACCTGTTTTATGAGAAGTTTTCCGATTCAGTGATCAGCAGCAAATTGTTCATGATTCTAGCATTAGCAATTCTTTACAGCATTTAGGTGATTTAGTTACTTGAATAGCAGCAGCAGTTTTCTAATTGTTCGGGGCAGCAGATCTTCTTTGGTTGATTTTATGGAGGCATGGGTGTAGGTTTTCGGCAAACAATTGACCACCTCCAGGGAGAATAGTCTTTGGCGCTTTCTACTCACATATACTGTGGCATGTAAAAACAATATATATTTTTGGAGACTCTCAACTGCTCGAGAGCAAAGCTAAAGTTCAACTGAAAGTTTCTAGAAAGTCTAAAATGGCCTCCTTTCTTAGATCTTATCTTTTACATTTTTGTTATAGTTTATTTTTGGATTGGCCTGAGGATAATCAATGCATTTTTGTTAAGTTTAATTATAGAGAAAGCTGCCTTTACATTTTATAATTACATTTTGGGGAATTTTTCTTTAATTAATCTATTATATCTCACCGACCATTGCTTTTAAAATTTCAATTACAAAAGGGAACATATGATTAATTTTACTTTTAATTAAATATTACAATCTATTTCTAAAATTATTACTAAATGAAATTTAAACAAAGCAATAAATAACAGATTTTACAATTCACAATAAATGGTTAAAATTATATTTTTTTATATAACTAAAAGTAGAAATCTAAATTATATTATTTATCTTTATTTATTGCCTTAAATTTGATATCAAAATGTGTGCGTGTTTATAGTGAATTCTACATATATCTATACATTTTTAATATTACTACACACACAATTCGATACCAAAAAGTTTAAATTTGGATAGGATAGAGTGGTGGGTGAGAGACGATAGAAAAAGGTGAAACTTAAGATTCGAATATGAATCTTACTGTTTCAGCATATATAATCTTATTATTTCTATTCTTTATTATAATAACATTCCCTGAAAATATTTAATTCAACATATACAATTCTCTGGAGAAGTTTAAAATAATATTTGCAGAATGTCAAGAAAGATATTTTTTTATATTCTCACACCTAAATCCATTTACTTAACAACAAACCCCAAAGGAAAAAAACTATTGTAGTTAATGGAGATAAGTTGTTTAGCCTCAAGGGGATTGTCAATTAGTAGTAATTAATAATTTCCTGACAGTATCAAAAGATAAAAGTTATTTCTTTTTACATGGATATAATTTCCTTATTTATATTCTCTATTATAATAATCCATGAAAATATTTAAATTAATATATATATATATAAATGCACAGACAACTTCACTGATTTAAATTTTATGCTTTTTGGAATTCATGTCTAATCTAAGTGCTGTCTGTTTGACCTTATATACAGGGTTGTTCAAAAGTAGGTATACAGTATATGGTATTGTTTGATTAGGATAATGGTAATAAATAATGATATTAAAATATTAAATAATGATATCTTTTATTATTATTCATATCATTTAAATTGGATTTTATTACATTTAATTGATAGTTCTCAGATATTGTTAATGTGAAAGTAATTTAACATTTGGTTAACATTTAGTTACTTAAACATTTATGTTGTTTAACATTGTAACAATGCTTAGTTGTTTACATTTTTTAACAATTTATTTAAGAAAAGTTTAAATAAAATTTGACAGTGCAATTAGATGATAGAAATGATCCAATGTATAATATATAGATAAAATATGTGTGTGTTTTGTAGTGCTTGAAAGCCCGTGATTTTTACAAACTCTACAATCTTAAAAAAGATGAAAATATCAATCAGTACCAGTTGCAGAAAATGTGTCCAGTCTTTATACAGCAAATTATTAATGGATCCTGCAGAAAAATTATAACTCCAGAAAAAGACTTTGAGAAAACATCTGATTTACACAGTAAGTCAAGGTTATAGAATTATTTTTTAAAAAGCATATTTATTACATATGTATAATTAGCAAAAAATATTTTAAATTTAATTAATATTCAAACGATATTTAATATTTATTAAATTTAGACCTAAGATGTTCTGTTATTGATATTTTTTATATCACTACCATGTAATGACTAATAAATACTCAGGCTTACAATAGATGGTGCTATAATAAAGCACAAAGAAGTACCTTGGAATGCATAAGTAAAATGTAAGAGGAAGTTGTGAGATGTTGATATAATGTCAGCTTGATAGTATAAGGGAGTTAACAGGTGGCACCTGGATGTGAAGTGTATTAGGTCCAAGCTTCTCACTTTAAAAAGGTCATGTCATATGTCAAAAAGTAGTTTGATGTGAAATCATAAAAATTGGGTTTTCTTTAAATGAAGTCCTAACTTTTTCTGGATGAAAAATATGCTTAGAAACCATGCTAACCAAATCAAACATTCTCTTGGTCAAAACTCATATACCAGAATTGACTCATCTACATCCTACTTTTTATCCAATTCTTATCTATCCCTGGTTCATTTATTCCATCATTCTATTTTAATAAATATTATTTTGATGTCTCCACTACTGTGCCATGAATATTCCACTATCCTGCCATCATATTCCTCTATTTTTATTATAAAGAACTAAAAAAAGAAGTAACAAAATGACTATACTGGTTATGTTTAAATTTTTCCATGCAATTCTTCATCCTCTCCAAAAATAAATATTCAGTGTTCTCTTTTCCATTTCTACATAAATGAAATCAACAATCTATTTCCCTTCTTAATATTTAAAACTCCTGTCCTAAGACCACACAATAAATAAGCTGCCCTTATTATTCCTATGCATCATTTTATACTTTCTATAATCCTTATTCTCATAAAATAGCAAATTACTATATTTAGTTTGCATAGCTAACATAACTAACTAACTTGTAGAGGAGAGAGGCCTTGAGCACCAATTTCTTAAGTATAGGATGTTGGACCAATAAATAGTATTGAGAATGGGGAAATTTTTAAGATAAAGAAAATAAAAGTAGATAATATATGATTTTTGTTTAGGACTTTATAATAAAATTGGACAAGTATTTTTTTGAAGACTGGATAATGAAATTATTGAAGCAACATTTATTAAAATAGTATAGGAAAGGGACAAAAATAATCCAGAACTGAAAAATAATTGGCCAACAAGAATTAAGAATTAAATGAATTAGTTGTGGTATATAAGAATTTTGGAGGGATGGAGTGTTTAACTTGGCCAACATAGTTTCTGGGTATATAGTCTACATTTCTGATTGACACTTAAGAAGTCAAATTACATCATATCAGAACTGGTTTGTCTTCTAACTTAGCTATTTTTTACTTTCAATCTTGATAAATATTGTACTTATAATGAATTTTCTAGATATTTTCTCATTTTATATATATATAGTAAAGGTCAGATTCGTCTATCTCACTAACACACTGCAGAATTTAAACCCCAAACATGAAACTGAACACTCTAGGAGGGGTTGCCTTCTAGGTATACTAAGTTTGAATCTAAAGTCTAAATTCCACAGTGTCACCTAGTGATAATGCATCTGATGCCACTAGTAATATAACCTTTTAACCGGTGCCTGGTGGTCAGGGAGAAACAAAAAGACTCTATACTATGAGATAATCTTGGGTTTGCTAACTAATGTCTATAGATGGTACAAAAGAAATGTATACTAGATATAGACTGAAACAGTGATAGGGATCAATAAAATAAAAGATCAAAATTGGTTTTGGTTTTATAAGATTTAAAAGATCTATTAACATGTCATATATATATATATATATATATATATATATATATATATATAAAGCCCACTGCCTGCATATGTTAGACAGTGACATTTACTAAAATGGTATTTAAGATAACAGTTGAAGTGGTTAATACATTGTCTATACCTCGGGCTAATATAATATTACAATAATGTGCATAAAAGAGCTTGTGAAAATGTGCGAGGTGCTTTGAGTAAATTAGAAAAGGTTTAATAAAATATTTCGCAACATTAAAGTTTAATATAACATTTCTTGATTTCGAGAATAGCACGGACTGATGCTTGTTAAGGTATAAGGTGGAGATGTGACCAAGGCATTTATATTTATAAACATAGTTAAGTTATATTAGGAGGTCGGTGTTGCTAGTGAGGAATCTATGTAAAGGATGGAGGGTGTGATATGTTTAAATCACTGGAGCTTTGCAAATAATAAATAAGTAAAAATTATATAATGGGTATATGAGATAAATACGGAGGGCATCTCACCATTGATCCGTAGGAATGTGGTGTCACAGGCAGCCGAAGTCTGGACTTGTCCAAATCTTAGCGACTGTGTGACAGCTGTGTCAAATTCCCAGATGTGACAATTGAGTACACACTCTGACTGGGAACCACAGAAATTGAAAGGGGAAATGGTCTTAGCCATTTAAAGCCCTTTAAGAGAAGAAAAGTGGTCTCAAAACACCCAGTACACCTACTAGCAACACTCGAATAAAGTATATAAAGTTTACTAAAAAGAGATTTATTTAAATTAAGAAAATGCCCAATCAATTCCCCAAATAATTATTTAAAGAAAGTCCACCCATTCTCGACCTCAAATTACAAGCTTTGAAATTAAAGCAAAACAATATACATTTTAAAATGGGAAAGGCATGTTTGCAGGGTTTAAAAGAAAGCATAAATTTATTTACACAATCATGCATTTGTTAAACATTTATCATTGACCTCACACATATTCTCATATTAGGTTAAAACCGATAACATGTGGATTTTAAATTATAAAATTATTATACACATTGACTAAGAGCCCAATAGCCCTCAAAGAGCAATTCATGAGATAACAAATTGGGAAACAATTTATAATTTAAAAACACTTTAATGGCGGCATCTTGCTTTAAATAAAAGGGAATAATTCACTCGGTCAAAGACTATTCAGGCACATTATCATAATAAAAGAAAGGAAACAGATTAATAAATATAAAATATTAACCCAAGGATAGAGAGAGCAATATTAATTACATTACAGCATTTTAAAAAAAGAAACAATTGGAAGGGTAAAGCAAATGAAAACAATTTAAATAGCTATAGCTTATTAATTAGAGGAAATAATCACAAGAGCTCTTGGATTAAGTTTTGGGGTCACCTTGTTAGAAGCATTAGCAGGTAGTTTCAGGTAGATTGATTGTCAGTAATGTCCATACGACTCGGCAGCAAACTCTGGTTATAGTTCATATTTTAGCAGCAGTAGCAGTTTTAGGGTTTTCTATGTGACAGCTTCAGATGGTATGGAGCAGCAGCTGGCCATTTCCGAGGAGAAAATAGCCTTCTTGCTGACTCTACTCCATCATTTTGAAGATTACAATTTTAAAGGCTGGATGCTTCATAGATATTTAAAGCGATATTTTAAAACATGGTAAATCTATTTGAAGATGAAAACTCGGCTTCAAATACTTAAGTTTGCAGTAAGAAGCAATTATATCATCAGAAAGTCTCAGGAAGCTTAGAATAATAATAGAATAAGCTAGAATAGCCTAATCTTAAAGCCAGCTAGAATAGAAGAGCATAATATATAGAACAAAAGAAAACCCTTCTATATATAGCAGATCTATACAATAAAACTGCCCTGGAGCATTTCAAAATATTCCAAAATTTGCCATCTTATCAGCTGTAATTAAATCCATCCGAATGTCCAAAGGAATTCAACAAAATTTTAATTAATTTCTATTGTTAATTTCCCTGTCGACATTCGGATTACAACTTTGATTTAATAAAAAAACTTTTGCTAATTAAAAGAAATGACCTTAAGTGGATATCTGCTGTCTTTTTTGATAAGCTTCTAGAACATTAATTAATTAAAGCTATTGTCTCCCACCAACCCTCATTTATTTTAAAACAGAAAATACATGGCGTGATTTTAAAATCTAAAAGAAAATTATTTTACTTTTAATTTTTAATGTTTGAATCTATTTACGAGACAAATATAATTTTATTTTTAAATCAAAACAAATATTATGAATGTAATATATTTTGTAAATAGATTCAAACAAAATAATTTTAAATTACAATTTATTATTTTAACATAAGTTTTAAAATAAATATATCACAGTGTGTACGCAATTACGACCTATATAATCTACTTTTTAAATAAATCTCTTATGTGTACATACATGTAACTTAAAATATTTTATTTATATTGGGCATAAGTTATACAAATATATATAACACAAGTGTTGTACTTGTGTTTTAAAATTGGCAGGATTTTCAGCATATAAGCGCATTGCAGACACACTATGATACACTGGGGGTTTAAACTAAGGTATGAGGGCAGGAAAGAGGTGAGAAAAGGTGAAATGAAGATCTACAAAGCATCCTACTGTTTCAATATATATATATAATGTATTAGCAATCTATATAAGTAAATCGTGTGAGAATACTAATAGCACATGTTTGAAAGATTGGTTTCCTCTTACATGATTTACACACACACACATACATATATATATAAATTGTAACACTAGCGATATATGTTGTAAAACTTACATATATCTGCATTACATATTTCATAATTTAATATATATGATTAAATTTATTTGAAAGAATAGTTAAAGAAATAATTATTTAAGAAGTAGTTTTTAAAAATAAAAGATTGTGTTTTTAAAATAGAATAAAACTTTATTAAAAGCAGGTGGGGAAAAGAATTAGAAAAAAAAAAGACTTTAAAAAACTCTCCTTTTTATAAAATAAAAAATAAGTTAATAAATATCTAAAAATAAATCTTGGTGAAAACATAAAATAAAAAAAAGATTAATTAGTATAAGAAAACCTTTTGAATGCCAATAAAGATTGCTGGTTGAAAATGATATTGACATTCTAATAATTAAAAAACCATGTAAGCTATTTTTTCAGGATAAAAGTGAGACATAGTAGATTAATCTAGAAAAAGATAAGATTAAGGAAAAATATAAAAATCAATTAAATTAAATGAAATGTAAAAATTACTTAAAAAAATTGATTTAAAATATAATTAAAGCTACAATAATGAAATAAACAATAGGAGAGTTAAGATATAAATGGACAACTTGGCTATTATTCTTCAGTCTGGGCTTCATTCCATTATTGATTCAGTACATTATTCATTGGTTAAATCAGTCAGTTACCCAGGTCAGTTCAGTCTTCATTCAATTCTGATTCATCTTTTCAGTCTTCAAATATAAGTACAGTATAGAGCTAGTCATTACTGTTGCAGAAAATACTGTTGTAGCTGCAGAACCAGCAATATGCATTGCTAGACTGCCTGAGAAGTGTTTGTCTAGGCTTCAGGCCCCAATATTCTCCACAAAATCAACTATCTCCACCTGAACTCTCATTGAAAATTGATGTCAACATTGTGAAATAGACTGCTTCAAACTTTATCTCCCATTGTCAAGCTCAAAGAATGAAAAACTGGCCTTGAAGCCATCAATGGAACACCAGAGGCCAACCAGTTGGAGATTGTGACAATCATGAAAACCTGGGTAAATATATTTTTGAACACTGTCTAAACACTTCATTTTATAAATGAACTTAACAAAGGACTGTTATAAAATTTAGTCTGAACTAATCATATATATTTCAATATGTAAAATATTATATTATGTTATGTTAGATATGTGTGTGTGAATAAATACTAATGTTTGC
This sequence comes from Epiperipatus broadwayi, assembly GCA_028023455.1. Taxonomy (NCBI): domain Eukaryota; kingdom Metazoa; phylum Onychophora; class Udeonychophora; order Euonychophora; family Peripatidae; genus Epiperipatus; species Epiperipatus broadwayi. The sequence continues at coordinate 2,038,297 of JAQFVV010012400.1, read as the reverse complement.
TTAATTACATTTTGGTGTATTGTCTTTCTCTCTTGTCACTGCACCACCTTTGATTTAAAGATGTAGATGTTTGTATATGTTAAGTTAAATGTGCTAGGCACCCTGATTTAAAAGTATGAGCTAGCTCGGAATATTTCAAGCACTATATTTGTGGCCTGTTATTTGAGCATGCTGGCATATATAAAATTTATATGGTCAGATGGCATCTGTGTTGTATACTTAAATAAAGAAAGAGCTCTGGATGTAGAATGTTGATCTAGCAGTTTAGGAGTGCTATGATCTAGAAACATGATTATAATTGCTGTGCTTTGTTTAGCCTCGATCTGGCCATAAGTATCATTGATGGTTAATCTACCAATGGCATTCTACTTCTCTGCTTGAAGGGCCAGTCTGTCACTGCAGTCACAAAGTTTCTAAAAATTAATTATAAAATTTTAAAAATGGCAATAAATGTTCAACTTCGATGGACCGTGTTCAATATATATATATATATTGTAACAGAATTACCTTTTTGACCATTTGTAAATGTTTTAATTTACACTTTTACGATCGACACGACTGTCACATCAAGCAAGAAGCAAATATAGACTAATTATTTAAGTCTATATTCCTGATCGAATACTGAGATTACCAATGGAATATTCCAGTATTATCTTTCCCAATCAGACGCTTCTTGGCTGCTGGATACTACATTCATAATAATGATTCAAAGAAACAATCCAGCTCTTGAAATATTTATAAAATTTTCGAGATTTAATATTACTGTACTAGATTGACACATGTGCCTTTTACTAGAATTAAATGTCTACTTAATATTTGATAAGCCTTATGGGTATATCATTCTAATTAGTATAGTGGAGAAGGAAAGACGAGACATAAGAGCTATTCATAAATAAATACTGTTTAATATAATACATTCAATACACATTAAAATATAATATTTAAACATAAAACAAGAAATCATTAAAATAACACGGATTATATTTAATGTAACCCTTCATCCTGAAAGATAATTGTTCTTAATTTATATGTAAGTATTCTAGAATAGAGTCCTTTTCTCCACGTATTATTTGTTATATAAAATCTACTGATTATTTGATTCACTCTGATTTACATTTTTTCAATTGCATTTACTTTATGTGGTCATTTTAAAAAAGTGTGTACACGCGTGATATATTTAAAGTTTAATTACCTAGGTTTTCTGGACTTGGACGACTAAATGTTTAACCATCATGTGGATTACTCCACTTCTTTTGGAGAGATGGTAGTTCTTGGGATCTGGCTCGGACTTTTTCATATAGCTTACTTTTATCGTATTATTTGTGGCTTCAATGACGGGAGGTGAACCATCAGGCAGGCACTATCTCTGCTATTACTTCATTGGTGAGATGACATTACACCCGAGCAGGCGTGGATGAACTGGCATCTGTTTGTAGCCCCTTACCCCTGCATTCTCGATGCTTCAAATTCTTGGTCCATTTGGTTCATATATAAAAAGAAACAGCTCTCAAACTAAACTGTCTCGGCTCAGCAGACTCTCAAGAAGAACTAAACATGGCTCCTTTCCTTCTCAACTTCTTACTGTCTTGTCCCAGAATCCTTTTCTTATCTTCTTCTTTTGTTTCATTGGAATGTCATTAAATACATTTCACACCTTTATTTTACTTTCATAAAATACATAAATTTTCTTCTTGTTTTTTATTTACTTCCATAATATTTCCATTTCTCTTTAATAAAATAATTTTCTTATTTACACACTCTTTCTTTCCTTCACATAACCATACATATATTTCATGCGTTCGCATGTGTAGTTTGAAGAGACAATCTTTATCTTTTTTGTAAATCTATTTATTTTATTTATAACTGCAACTGAATTTTATGATTGCTAATTCTGCAATCATTAACCCCTTTTTTTTTTCCCTTTAAGATTTGATCATCAACTTGGATGATCCTATTTTAATATTCCCTTAACTTTACTATTCCTAACATTTTTAAAAAAGTTGACTTTGGAAGGTGAAAGATAAGAATCTTGTTCACTTACCTTCCTTTACTTTCTTTAATTACTATAATTGATTCTACTTTTAATTGCATTCCTCAACTACCATTTTGATTTTTTAATTAACACTAACTTAAAATAAATTTCTTTTCTTTCCTACGTTTATTATTCAATTTATGTATTAGTTTACATATAAAACTCACATTTAATATTATGCGATATATATATTAAATGTACACGTGTGATCATCACAATATATATATATATATATAATCACCACCATCACAGTAAACAGTTTATCAGTCCACTGCAGGATGAAGGTCTTTCCAAGTTCAATCCATCTAATATGTATATATATGTAAATACATGAAAGCAGTCAACACTTAAATAATATCAATAACAATTGTCCACCTCAATCTGTTGTCAAGGAAACCTCTTAACACTAATGATAGAAATTCATCTTTATGGTCTAATAAGTTTATATCTACACTAAATATATATATAATTTCACTCTCTGTAGTCAAATTACAAACTTTGGTGTGTGTGTATATATATAATATTTAAATACATGTATATTGTATTAACTGAAAGGAGACCCTTTGATTCCTCTTGGAGGCCTTAAAGGAACCGAGCAGGGCAAATTCCTAATGTCCACTCCATACGTTCTTGTCATTGCAGCTGTTATTACTATATGTTTATTCATATAGTATACGAACATGGATGGGCTGCTCACCAACACGCATTAGCCAGCGTGGTGAGTTTATTGGCTTTTTACCTCTGAGTTTAAGATCAAGAAACACCATGGTCTTTCTTCTCAGTGCCTGATAAGGCAGAATGAATGTTTGTGTAAATGATAAAGATTTTTCCCAATTATACAATTATGACAGACAAAAATAAAGCATGGCCCTTAATCCCAGGAGGCTGTAAAGTCACCAACCAAGGCAGCGGTTGGTGGCCGAAGGTGGAGGGTGCTAAGAATATCCTGGAGGCGGACCCAGGCTGCCATTTGATGACGACTTTTTATTTAGGTACTTACAACTGCAGATCACTTTCAAGTGAAGGAAGATTGCAAGAATTAGAAGAAGAACTCTCTTATATTAAATGGGATATTATTGGACTTTGTGAAGTTAGAAGAAAAGGTGAAGAGACAATTGATTTAAAAAGTGGACATATGCTCTATTATAAAGGCACAAATATTGGAAATACAAGTGGAGTAGGATTCATTATAAATAAAAAGTGGAAGAACAATATTGTGGAGATTGATGGTGAGATCGGACAGAGTGGCAAGATTAGTTATACAACTTAATAGCAGATATCAAATGCAGATAATTCAGGTTTATGCCCCAACAAGTTCTCACAGTGATGAAGTAGTAGAAGATTTTTATATGGATGTACAAAAGGCTTTTGATCAGAGTAAACAACATTTTAAAATTGTTATGGGAGATTTTAATGCTAGAATTGGTAAACAAATGAAAGATGAAAGTGTTGTAGGTAATTTTGGTTATGGTAATAGAAATGAGAGAGGACATAGACTTGTGGAGTTTGCAGAGAAGGAAAAACTTTATATTATGAATTCTTTTTTTGAGAAAAATGTTAGAAGGAAATGGACATGGAAGCATCCAAATAAAGGTACAGCAGAATTGGATTATATTTTGACTAACAGAAAATACATATTTCAAGATTGTAATGTTCTTAATAAATTTAACACAGGAAGTGATCATCGATTAGTAAGGGGTAAGATACATGTTAATGTAAAACTAGAGAGACAAAAATTATTAAGAAAAACTATATTTACAGTTGATATTCCTAATCTTCAGAAACATTCTAATGAATTTAAATTAGAACTTACAAATCGGTTTCAAGTATTAGTAGATTTTGAACATGATTCAGATTTGAATGAAATTAATATGAAAATAACTGATACATTTTTAAAAACTGCAACAAAGATAGCTGGTAGAAAAAAGCAGCAATTGACTAATAAAATTTCTACTGAGACTAGAGAACTTATGAAGAAAAGAAGGAATATGAAGATATGCAAGAATGATGCATTAAAAAGAATTGAATATCTCGAATTTTGTAAAATGGTGCGGAAAAGAGTTGAAAATGATATAAGAAAGTATAACTGTGAACTAGCAAGAAAAGCTGTAGAAGAAAATAAAAGTCTTAAGAATGTAAAACAACATTTTGGTATTGGTAGGAAATTTATATCTGCAATAAGGAAAAAAGATGGAATTATTACTAAAAAGAGGGATGACATTATGAAATTGGTAGAAGATTTTTATCAAGAATTATATAGTAATAAAGAACAAGTACCTCCTATATCTATTACATCTTCCGAATTGCCCAGAATTTTAAATGAAGAAGTGAGAAATGCAATTAAATGTATGAAAAAAGGAAAGGCTCCAGGTAATGATGGAATTATAATTGATATATTAAAAGAAGCAGGTGAAGAAACAGAAAAAATATTAGCAAAGTTATATACCAAATGTCTAAATGATAAAGATGTACCGGATGATTGGAAGAATGCAGTAATAATATTAATATTTAAAAAAGGTGATAAAGAAGATATTAGAAATTACAGACCTATCAGCCTTTTATCAGTTTTATATAAAATTTTTACCAAGATAATTACAACTCGTCTACAGAGAACCTTGGATTTTCACCAACCAAGAGAACAAGCTGGATTTAAAAGTGGTTTTAGTACAGTAGATCATATTCAAGTATTGAGAGAAGTTATAGAAAGGACAAATGAATATGAGTTGTCATTATGTTTTGGATTTGTAGATTATGAAAAGGCATTTGATTCTATAAACATTTCTTCAGTGATTAAAGCATTGGATCATCAAGGTATAGATCCAGGATATTGTCATATTTTAAAGAATATTTATAAAAATGCAACAGCAACAATTAGATTACATAATGATACTGGGAAAGTCAACATTGAGAAAGGTGTAAGACAAGGTGACTCCATATCTCCAAAACTTTTTACAGCAGTGCTGCAAGAAGTATTTTGTGGATTAAAATGGGAAACTAAAGGAGTGAAAGTAAATGGAGATTATTTAAGTCATTTAGATTTCGCAGATGATGTAGTTGTTTTTGCAAATAATGCTTCCGAGCTGCAGGAAATGTTGCAGGAGCTTATCCGATCTATGAAAGTAGGACTAAAGATAAATGTTAAAAAGACTAAAGTAATGTTTAATCGATTTGCTCAAAATATTAAAATAAAGATTGATTATGATGAATTAGAAGAAGTTAAGAGTTACAAATACCTTGGTCAGATTATTAATACAGATGGAAACATAATAGAGGAAATTAATCATAGAATTAAACTTGGTTGGAGTGCTTTTGGTAGAAATAACTTGATATTAAAAGGAAATATGCCTATGTGTTTGAAAAGAAAGGTTTTTAACAAATGTGTTTTACCAGTTCTTACTTATGGATCTGAGACTTGGACACTTAATAGAAGATCAATACAGAGACTTCAGACCACTCAAAGAAGTATGGAGAGATGTATGTTGGGAGTAACAAGAAGAGATCGAAAACGCAATGTATGGGTAAGAGAACAAACAGGTGTTACTGACCTCATTGAAAAAATTAAAAGATTGAAGTGGAGTTGGGCTGGACATATTGCTAGAAGAGATGATAATAGATGGACAATTGAAATTTTAAACTGGATTCCAAGAGATTGTAAAAGACCCAGAAGGAGACCACATGTAAGATGGATGGATGAAATAAGAAAATGTGTAGGGGTGATGTGGAGAAGAGAAGCTAAAGATCGGAGAAGATGGATTAAACTTGGAGAGACCTTCATCCTGCAGTGGATTGATAATGGTTGATAATGATGATGATGATGATATTGTATATACTAAACTCAGACTTTCAAACACTCCACAGCTTTCCAATACATCTTGTACAACTGATACATATGACATTCATGTGAAAAAGATAAATAATCTCCAATATCTGTATTTTGTGCTGAATCAGCCCTCATTAGTTGATTCAGGTCACCATTTCCCACACATATACAATCACTATTCAATTTTATATTAAGATAGCAAATCTTCAAACTTTAATGAACATGTTTAAATTTTTCCCTCTCCCCAACTCTTCAACCATTCACATCATTGAAAATCTAAGAATAAAATGCTCAAAATCCTTGTTAATGCCAATATTATTGTCATACCCATGTCGATCTTAAGTCAATCTGACCTATAGGACCTTAATATGTCCATTTAATTATACAGAAGAGGGATGGGCAGAATACAATATATATATATACATAATTAAAATTACCCCAATTCCAAAATTATATATATATATATATATACATAATTAAAATTACCCCAATTCCAAAATTCAACAAGGGATAAAATATATTACACCGGGAATGGTCTTTCTATCAAAAATTTCCTTTGTATTACTTAATAAATTATTCAATATTATAACACCCCTTTTCAGAGCAATTTTCTTATTTCCAAACTGTTTACTATTTCTACATACAATTTTATAAGAAGACAATTTAAATGGCAAAGAAATAAAATCATATTTTTCTTTTACCTTTACATCCTTACAAATATTACTATTAAATAAAATACTTTTAACAAATTTATCAGAGTAACCAACCCTCAGGTAATCTTTATAAAATTGACATTTCTGAAACAAAGCTACCCCACTAGAATTATTTAATTTATTATTTCTATGACAATAATACCGTAAAGCAGCTACTTTATGAGATACAGACTGATAGCTATCAGGTTTAATTATAGATCTTAATTCTCTACTTTTAATAAAATATTGCATAGTAAACAATTAGTCTCTACATTTCTAATCACCAAAAGATCTAAAAATTTTAACTTACCAAAATCTCCCCCCCCTCCTTCTAACACAAATTTTAGAGAAGGATCAAAACAAACTCATTTACAAATTCCTTCAATTTATCATTCTCAACTACAAATAAACAATCATCAACATATCTGACAAATAATTTTACATATAAACAATTCTTTTTAATAATAATTTCCTCTTCCATAAAACTAATATAAACTGAACATACTAAAGGAGAAATAATATAACCTATTATCCAACCTTCCTTAATCTTATAAAAATTACCTTTATAAGTAAAATACATAGAATCTTCCAATAACAAAAGCAAATCTTTAATTACCTTAATTTTATTTTTTGATAAAGAACTTTTCTTAATCAATACAGACATAAGAACATCAATACTGCTTAGCCTATTAACAGACTGATACATATTTTCAATATCTAAACTTCCAAATACCCAATTATTTTCCATTTTAAAATTATTAATCTTATCAATATTAATGTTATTTTTTTTTTTTGCTGGTCTGGTTGGATTTTGGATTTGGGGTAATTTTAATTATATATTGACTAGTTTAGCTTTGTGCTTGTAATGTTTATATATATATTGTAACGGTTTATTCCGGCGTAAACACGTATATATGTGGTATATGTTTATTATGTATTTCAAACCTAAGTTTTTGCTCTTTTATTTAACCAAAATTATAATGTGAACACATATATATGTAGTTGGTTTTGCAATGTACTCTAATTACTTGCCCAGCATATTTATGAGCATCAATTATGACCTCAAGCGCCAATCTTACCTATGAATAAATAAGAATTATGCTGGGAGAGGATGATTATCCATTTCTGGTGATTAGAGCTTGTACCTCTGGCTAGCTCACTCAGTGGTAGTAGTCAGTGACCATGGGAAAGAGGTGGAGGGAACATATAAAAATGCACATGTAGCGCATGAACGATTCATTTGCTTTCCTACTTTTTGCTTCTAATACTATTCTAAGAAATTAACACTGACACACACAATTAAATTTATAACACTACTTAATATTTATTAATACAAAACAAATAATAAAAACCCCATAGAACCCCGTAATTGGATATTGGTTTGTGCCCAAATAATTAAATAACCCGCATGTACAATACACTTGTATAAGTTCATAAATGCAGTACACAAAAATACAGATCATAGCTTGAAAACAATTTCAATCAGGCATTGTTTATTAAGGCATATCTTTATACAGGGTATTATTTCAACTTTCTCTTCATTTACTTTTAACCCTTTTACGCATTATTTAATAGGATGTGCTTTCATTCAAAATAGTTACTATCATTTACAGAAATGTTTGGTTTACCTTGTTTATATCACCTGGGTGTAGATTATTAGCAATTTTCCACTGGCTTTGTACTGTGCTGTACAATTAAAGGATTTCTTTCTTTGGTAAGATTCCATAAGGCAATCAATGGCATCTGGTAAATGCTGTTCTTTTCATAGCTCTAGGAAGGGCTTCACTCCTACATTGACAGTATTGGTAGTATCTTTGTAGGATTGATGGCATAACCCGGCCCGTTCTGTTCTTCTACCCCAGCCTGTTCATGATTTTTTGATTATAAACTTTTTTCTTCTAACTAATTTTTCCTACAATCCTGCTCGTGGAAGTCACAGCTCTAGAAGTCCCCTCAGTTTAGCTTTCTTGACTAATTAATTATACTATTGTTCTTTCTTCTTTCATTAAACCACGTGGTTTGCAAAACAAAAATCTTTTCAATAACTTTTCTTTTCTTTGTTTCTTTTATCTATGCTTAGGAATTTCCAATTTACCTTGCGATCTACACTCGCCCATTCATTGTCTCTTATTTTTAACATTTTATTTTATTAATTAAAATGTCTTTGTCTCAAGATAGCGATCTGCAACTTTTTCGGTCCTTTCTTTGCAATTAATTTTTTTTTTTTTATAATTTGTAACATTCTTCCTTTAGTCGACCATCTTGGAATATTTCTTTTTAAATTAAAATAACTTTATTCCTTTTTACGAAATTATTACATTTACTCACTCATGCAGCAATATAAACACGCGTATAAATAAATATCAGAGCACAAACCATATAATCCCCCGTCCCTCTTATATTTCAATCTGTTTTTTATTTACTTACTTAAATATATATATATGCACTCGCATACAATGGATATATATACATATATATAAGGATGTGAATACCATAGCACTGCTATCTGGTGTCCATTAATTACTCCTTATTTAGAGGCCATGGAACTAAGATACCTACTTCTAATAGAAAGTTCAGCGTGACAAAAACATGTAACATAATTTTAAACAAAGGGTATATTTTACTATTGTTATACATATCTATTAATTTTATCTTTTATGAAAAATAAGAAGGATTTATGAGTATTCCATTTTATCCACTGGTTAGTAGAATCAATTTAAAGCATGTTTCCAAGAGCTTTCTTCAGTCTACTCTAGAACCATCTTCTATACTCTAGAACCATCTTCTATAAACTTGAATATTAAATAATCACCAGATGGTACAGTGCTATAACTTCCCTATCTACAGAGTAATTTTTCAATTTTATTTTCACCATTCATGATTAAGATTGAAAATTTGAACTAATGTACTTATGTGTAAATAATAGCCAACCATCTTTTATTTCTTTATACTATTCCAGTTATTAGCCTAGAATTGAAAAAAAACCCTGTAGGTTTTGTACTCAAGTTAACTCATTTATACAGTTATATAGATGTAACACCAAACCAGAATCTGTATGTTTTAAAGATCTCAATTTGTCAACCAGTGCTTTTTTCTAACCTTCAGCTAAAAAAAAGTGGGTACTTACATATTGGACCTGCAATGTATTAGACTGGCTATGCCTTTTCACATTCAAATCAATCTGCAGATAACTTTCTAATTTTGTGATCTGACCAAATAACATGTACACTTGGATCTTGTACAAACTTAAAATAATAAATTCATCAAAATGGACCATGTGTACATGATATTTTCACAAGATTTACAAAGTTATATAGTTATCACACCAAACCAGTTTTTCTATACCAACTAGTGCTTCTTTCTAATCTTTAACTGAAAAAAGTTAATACCAATAATGTTTGCCTTGAGATTTGTGAAGATGGCATTTTAGTAGTTCTTATATGATGGCCCATTTCCAACACCATCATCTAACATTAAATATTGAATATCTTCAGAAAAATTTTAAACTTTATTTAAATTTTCCAATTAAATTCAACTGTTAGTAATTATTCTCCTCTCTTCTTCAAGTGCTGCTGGCGGGACCAGTGACTGTACTAGCATAGGGATTGAACCCATATCTTTAAATTTTTGAATATTGAATTTTAAGGCAATGCTCTAATAGTCTGGTAGAATAGCTCAGTTGATTAGAGTATCACCTTAAAATTCAATATTCAAGAATCTAAAGATCCAGGTTCAATTCCCACTCTAGTGCTGTCACTGGTCAGGCCAGCAATACATTTAAAAGGGAGAATTATATCACTGAAAATGTTGTCTATATATTAATCTGTGGGCTTATAGTTGACTGTATTTGGAAAATTTAAATAAAGCTTAACATTTTTCTAAAGACATTCAATATTTAATGTTAGATGATGGAAATATCCAACATATAAGTGCAATTAATACTAATAATATCACATGATGCTTTCATGATTATGCATATGGTTTTGAGAGTAGTTTTCTATCATCTACTCTAAAACTATCTGTTATAAGTTCAGTAATTGATGATCAGATATTCAAATATTATAATAATTGAATGGCTATTGCTCAAGTGGTCATTTGAAGCTTAAACCATCAGTATCAAGGTTTTAAGCAGGAATTGGCAATCCTCACTGTTTATAACTTACAAGCTTAAGAGATATGGTCATGTGATCTATGAATTGATCTATGACTCTTATTTTGACTATAAAACTTAAATCTTTGATTTCATCAATCTGTCATGATTCTGAACTGCACATTAAATTTATCTAATACTATTGTTAAAAAACCCAGGAAGCATAATGATAAGTACTAAATGCTTTTGTAATCATGTTTTTTTTTATTTTTCCCTAAGGCGGAGTCTCCTAGTATTCATTTACATTACTTTGTGAAATATATGTGTTTATTCAGCATTTAGATGAGATAATGTGAAAAATTAAAATGTTTAAGTGCAATTTAAAATTATATAAAAAAAAGTTTTGACATTTAAAGTATTCTAAGATATAATAAGTAAAGAGTTGTTTTTATTTGATTATATATTGCATAAATTAAAAGAAATTTAATGGCTTGTTATTATTAATAATATTCTTAGCAAAGGGAAAAAACTGATTGTATATATATGTGTGGCAGATGATGATCTGGACCAACTGATAAGTGCTGGTTTAGCATGAAATATATATTGGAGATCATTTATCTTTTTTAAATGTGTGTGGTCATTTGTATGAGATAGAGTGGATACTTGAAGGGATTTTGAAAGTCTGTGTTCAAATGTTAACATATATGCAATGAAATAAACTTAAGTTATGGAGGTAAACATATGAAATTATGATATGATGAACCGGGCAATAAAGTTATTAACTACAACAAAAGTGAATTAAACAGTGGCAAAGGAGGATTAAAATTTGAAGAACATAGCATTTTAGGTGGACAGACATTTAATCTATTAATAATTCATCTAATTTACAATAGTTTCATAACACTCCTCCCCTTACTCCAGAAATGGCTTCTCTATTATTTAGACATAGTCTCTCAATTTAAATGGCTTTTGTGTTTTCCTTTTTGGTCTGCATATATCCATTGTTCCTTCATCTGGCTTTGGCCTAGGAATCACATCTGTTTCATTAATGTTAGGTGTTGTCTCTTCTTTTGTTTCTGCTTGTTGCTCTATATCCAATTTCTCTTGGTCCTGTAATCCTGCTTCATTTGGTGTATGTGTCAACATTTGCAGTTCTTCTACAACGTGATGTCTGAGATGGTTTATATGTCTTCTATATGTTGTGCCATCTTGTAACTGGATGATTACTATGTGCTGTGATAACAGTTTTGTAATTATCCCTTCAACCCATTTTTTCCATAGCATATCTCGGACCCAAACTCTATCTCCCTTTGCGAAAATGTTTGTATAATTTTCATTATCCATTTTCTCGGTGGGGTTTGGAAGCAGTAATGATAATTTAATGCGCAATTTCCTGCCCATTAGTAATTCTGCTGGTGACTTTCTCGTAGCTGTTGATGGAGTTGAATATTGATGTAGCATTGCATCATTGATAGCACTCTGAAGATCTTGGTTATCTAATTTTCTTAAGGCTTTCTTTATATTCTGTACTGCCTTTTCCGCTAGTCCATTTGACTCTGGGTGGTAAGCTGGTGTCCATATGTGTTTGATACCATTTTTCTGGAAATATTCTTCAGTTTCTGTAGCTGTAAATGCTGTTCCATTGTCAGACACAATTGTTTCTGGCAGTCCATGGCAAGCAAATACTGCACTCAGTATCTTAACAGTTTCATTGGCACTAACATCTTTCACTATTCTACTTTTTGTCCACTTTGAATATGCATCAATAATAACAAATAGTATCTTCCCATTTATTGGACCAGCATGGTCTATGTGAAGTCTTTGCCAAGCTGTTGTTGCCTTTGGCCATGAGTTGTACTCCTTGGTTGGCATATTCATCTGTCTCTGACATGGTGCACATTTTTTAATATTTTGTTCAATGTCTCTTGATATTTTTGGCCACCATATGTAGCTATGAGCTAGTGCTTTTGCCCATACCACTTCTGGGTACCCTTCATGCAGTAAATTTAAAGCTTGTTGTCTGCTCTCCATAGGAATCACAAACTGATCACCCATTAGCACACAGTCTTTACAAGTTGATAATTTACTTCTATTTGCCCCAAAACTTGAATAAACATAGTCAGGCCTTGAATCTGGCCATCCATTTTTAATCCATTGTTTTAATATTTGGTAGCCCTGATCGGCATTTGTCCAATTTGCTACCCTTTTACTATTTAATATGTCCGAGTTTAATGCATCTATATAATTTATTTCAACTTCTGAACTAATTTTCTCCTGTTTATCTGGAATTCGTGACAGCGCATCTGCATGTGCTATTTCTTTGCCTTTTTGATATTGGAGTATATAATCATATCCTGCCAAAATATTTCTCCAGCACATCATGCATGGACTTAAGTGTTTAGGTGCCAGTCTATCATGGTCTAGAATTCCAAGTAGTGGTTTGTGATCAGTGATTATTGTAAAGTTTCTGCCAAACAGGAATTGATGATATTTTTTAAGGCCAAAAATGATAGCCAGTGCCTCTTTGTCTAATTGGCTGTAGTTCCTTTCTGCTTTTGAAAGAATCCTTGATGCATATGCAATGGGGCACTCTCCTTTGTAGCATGGATGAGATAGTACTGCTCCTACTCCCCATTCAGATGCATCAGTGGTTAAACGTACTTCTAAAGTGCTATTATAATGCACTAACAGTTTATCTGATGATAGTAAGGCTCTCGTTTGCTGGAAAGCCTCTTGATGCACTTTTTCCCATTTCCACTTTTGATTCTTCTTTAATAAATCATATAAGGGTTTTGCAATCAGAGCCTTATTCTTCAAGAAAAGCTCGAAAAAGTTCATCAATCCCAAAAATGCTTGCAGCTGTTTGATATTGATTGGTGGGGATGCATTCATCACTGCCGTTACTTTCTGGGGTGATGGTTTCTTGCCCCTGTCTGAAATCAAGTGACCTAAAAAGGTTAGTTCTTTTTCCATCCATACAGTCTTTTGCGCGTTCAGTTTTACGCCTAATTTCTGCAATTTCTCACACAGTGATGAGCCTTTCTCGTAACTTATCTTCCGAGTTTGCTGTGACGAGTATATCGTCGAAGTATGGAATGACTCCCTCTAAACTGGGTAACAAGGCATTAATGTTTGCTTGAAAAATATTCGGCGCTATAGAAATGCTAGACAGTAGTCTGTTGCATTTATATAAGCCCATATGGGTCGTAAGAGCTAATTTTTCTGCTGATTTATCTGTTACACAAATCTGATGGAATGCAGAGTTTAAATCTAACTTGGTGAAATATGAAATGTTTTGTAGCCCTGCCAGTATTTCCCTTATGTTTGGGACCGGGTAGGCTCCCCTATTTAAATATTTATTTATTGTAACCAGGTAATTCCCACACAACCTAACATCCCCATTCGGTTTAGTTATTACCACTAACGGTGTAGCCCAATCAGAGCTTTCGATGGGCATTAATACTCCTTTTTCAACCAAAGATTTAAGCTTATCTTAACCTTCGCTCTTTGTGCAAACGTCACTTTTCGCGGTTTGCAAACTACAGGTTGCGCATTTTCTAATAATTCTATTTCTACTGGTTTAGTATTTATCAACCCAATATCTTCATTAAAAAGCTCTGGGTATTTTCTAGTTATTTCCTGTTCTACAAAAATCCCTTTAATAATATTAATTTATATTCCTAATTCACTGAACCAATCTCTACCTATAATGGGATTAATTTTTGCATTTAAGATATATAACCGTAGATTTCGTTTTTTACCGTTATACTGGATTGGTGCTGTAATTTGTCCGCAAATTTTAAGCTCATGACCATTTACGTCTTTCGCTTTAATGCTAGTTTTCTCTAGCGAACTCTTAAAATTAGTTGCTGACAAACTTTCCCAATCTGTAAGACACATTATAGAAATAGCATATCCACTGTCTATTTCCATTTCTATTTCCTTTTCCTGAATTTTAACTTTAATCATAAACTGTTTTATCTCTTTCACGTATAGATTTTTAATCGTGGGGTTTCTTATTAATTTCCCTCCCCTACATTCTGACATATGGTTTTCAATTTTACCCTCTTTTTTACACATTAGCGCCAAATGTCCTTTTTTACCACATTTGAAACATGAGTTTTTGTTCCATTTGCACTCTTTCTTAGTATGGCCTAATTTACCACAACAGTAACAGGTAATTTTAGTGTGATTACTTTTTGACTCACGAAGGCTACCGTTCTCATTACTTGTCTTGAAAACCCCAATTTTTGCGTTCTCTTCCGGCCTTGCTCTAAAAGCCTGAGCTTGCTCTAAAATGAGCTTGTACACCATGCCCTTCTTAATGGCCATTTTATATGTCAATTCAGGTTCTACTAACAATTGTTGCTTAAACCTGTCATCCACTATCCCTCAGAGTAATTGATCCATAAGGAATTCCTCTACAA
The DNA here is from genome assembly GCA_028023455.1 of Epiperipatus broadwayi. Taxonomy (NCBI): domain Eukaryota; kingdom Metazoa; phylum Onychophora; class Udeonychophora; order Euonychophora; family Peripatidae; genus Epiperipatus; species Epiperipatus broadwayi. The sequence goes on along the minus strand of JAQFVV010012400.1, from coordinate 2,023,236 downwards.
AATCACCATACCCACAATCTTTAGATAATTCTTTCAAAGCCAAATTATACTCTATTTTCTCGCCCTTTAATTGCTTTCTGTTATGCAGAGTTAATCTCACAATATGACGAGAGGGACATGGGCTAAAATGTTCATTTAATTTTTTAATTACTTCTTCATATTTAACCTTCTCAGGCCATGGTAGTTCAAAATATTTACTTATAACTTCGATCACCCTCTTGCCTGCGAAACACATGAGTGCTGCGAGTTTCTTTTTATTATCATCTAACCCATTCAAAGTAAAAAAAAATTCTATTTGGGTTATATATAATGGCCATTCAGATATGTTATCTACGCTGAATTCTGCTATGCTATTTTGACCCAACGAATACATTTTTTATTACGAATCTAAACCATTCGATTTTTGCTATTAACCACTATTTCCTAATGAATCCTCCCTCCCCTGTTTACAAGGTTTACTCCAGACTGCACCACTTAATTTGCTGTGTCCCGGCTTTCGCCTACGGATCAGCAATGACAAATTTAGTTTAGTAAACAGACAAGGTATTGAATATAATAATTTAATATACAATAAATAGGTTAATATACATAAATAGCTACACATATATATATAATATGAACAATTGGGGATCTTAATATCCTAATGCTCCCCGCGTACCAAAGTTAAAAGTTTATAAATAAGTTCACTCTACCTGCGACAGGCATAAATTACTTAATCACGAAAAGCCCAGTTGGGCATTATAAAATAATAAAAGATCAGTACGATCTGTTCACAGTCCTAGTCGGCCGGATTACCTTCAGGCACTGAGTACCTGGGATATTATCTCCTTGAACATGCACATGCCAGCACTGTAGCAGGAAAAAGACTTCGAGAGTCTTTTGACTTTTGTTTTTATACCTGTCGCATGTCGGTCTCATTTGATTTCTTTATATTTCTGGAGTAGTTGGTGACCCGTATCTGTCAGACGTTAGATCCGGGTTCCACTGATTTATTACATGCTATATACACTAGTTACGAAATTAGCTTGACAATCTGCAATCATTGTCAATTGTTATTATCCTATATTGTTATTATTCTATATATATAACACGTACTTGACAACTAACCTTTATTAAAATTATCTTCTTAATTGTGATGTAATTCTGATGCACTACAACAATATGAGGGAAATATGATCAGATAGAGTAAATGCAAGCAAGAAATGAAAGATTATTTTAAAAGAAAGAACAAATTTTTTTTATACTGTTATTAACATAATATCTATATATAATAATCACTAGTAATAGCATAAACAATGGACCTAAATCAAAATCATGAACTTGGTATTCAAAATCATCAAAAATTACCTTCAATAGAAGATGCTCATTTTAATAATAGGAAAATATAAAGACAAAAGTCTTCTCTAAATTCAGATAAAAATTTCTCATTGGCTGAACAACCTGCATAAAGTTATGCAGATAATTTGAACTTACAGTTTGAGTAGAAATACCAGCTGCCATTGAGATAAAATAGTAATAGAAATAACTATTTGGATATTCAATAAAGAAAGAAAAAGCATATAGATTCAAAATTAGCCAACTGAGGAATTTGAAAGTGAAATCTGCAAAATTAAATTCGAATTATTCGAATTTCCAAAGTGTTTTTCATTTTTAATCAAAGAAATTAAATATAATTAAGAATATTTAATAGTTAAAACAGGCAAAACTCATACGTATTGCCACACACAGCAAGTAATCACATAGGTGCAGTGCTTTCAGATCCAAGGCTCCTCACTGACTAAGGCCACAAGCCAGAAACTAGTCTGGGGATATTGAATAAGTAGGCACTAGATGGGAATTTTATATAAAAGCCTTTTGGCATCTATTGATTACTCTAGCTTGCTGTGTGTTGCAATACGTATAGTGAGTTTTGCCTGTTTTAACAACAGTTATACACAAGCATAAAAGTTGGTGGTCATGTGATATTTAATAGTAAAAGAAAATATTGCTCTTAATTTATTCAAAATATTTTAATAAAAATATATAAATAACAATACAGACAACCATGCATTGCTAATTGCAAAATCACATTGAGGAAAGAAAGTCGTCACCCATGAAGCTATAAGTGTCAAAACTGGGGTGAAATTGACCTAGCATTTACCATCTATGCTGCAAAACATCTAATTTACTATTAATAAATGGAGAGACATTATAAGTGACTTAATGGATATTCTAGAAAACTCACATTTTATTATCTATACACAGACTGGAGTAACAAGGATTATTGTAATCATCCTGATGAACGTTCAAACTACATTTAGGTTGACGTCATGAATTTTATTTAATTATATATTTTATGTAAATGTCTTCGTTCACATCTTTTTTTTTAATATGGATACAAGAGGGGAAATAATACGTAATGTAAGGAATAAATATTATTACCATTATTGTAAATTAAAAATAAAATATAGGTTACGAGAACTTGCTCGCTTACAAATCCGATCATCATTAAGGGAAAGGTAAGATTTTACCTAATACGTATTTACTCCCACATTTGTACAATTGGAGTTATTTTTTTTTTTGTTTGTTTGTCTGTTAATACTAATATTGTAGTTAAATGTTTTCAGTACACTTGACTAATTATTTCTATTATAAATGGTCTTTCCTATCATTAAATTAATTACATTATATAACAGGGGGATCACATATAATCAATATGATTGATATGAACTTAATCTACCAAGTTAATAAAAATAAAACATTATAATTTCAATATAAGAATTTACCAAGCAAGAATGATATAGACAATCGTAAGTATGAAATAAATTTCATTTATGTTAATATGGACATCAAATGGCTACTCTTTGTAGGGGATAAGGGTTTGGAGTAATAATTGAAATAAACTATAACTAAAGAGTAATCATAGATGTTAAATTAAATATTTTATATTTTGTTATCCATTTTCTTATTAAAATCTTGCTTATTGTAAATATATTTGTTAAAAATATATGTGTTTAAGTTAAAAAATTCTCGGTGTATTTTTTTATATTCAATTTTCAATTAGTCATACCTTTTCACATACCTATATATATTCTTACATGGCCACATATATTTTTACACATTCATACATATTCTCACACCTATATATATGTTTATGCATACCCACATTTTTAGTGATATTGGTGTATCCCGAACTACATGACGATGCAGATTCCATCTGAGTTCAAAATCTGGGGATAACGGAAATGAAAGATGGTAAGGATGAAGTGAGTATATGTATATAATTTAACGGGTATTCAAGAATCAACTCCTCATCTCCCAGAAATGAAGTTAAACTGCATGTGGATATATAGGCACAGTGATCCTCTTACCCACTCCAATGACCTAGCTAATCTATTATCATATCAGGTTAATCCTCTTTTTGTTACAGGATGTTGTGACATTAAGAATTAAAGCTAATATAGTGTACAACTAAGAAAGATATTAGAGTCAAATTTTGTTAATATATCTGGATAACCATTTGAGGGCATATAATCAATATTAAACCAATCTTTAAACTCTTTCTTTTAAGCAGGTTGTACTTCTTATTGTTAAAAATAATGAAGTGGCATTTAAGTCACATGGTTTCAAGAATATGATGGAATTTATTATGTTTTTTAAGAATTGATGTCTTTAAGATTAGTGAACATGCTATGAAAGAGAATTAAAACATATGGCATTTTTTTGAAATAGACTTGTATTTGAGAAAATTTAGTATACCACCAATTGAGAGTTTGAATGAAAAATAAAATATCTTTTAATAATCTACATTTGGGATGTAACTAATTAATGATGCTTAGTTTTGCACAATTTGTGTAGTGCTAGAATAGTGAACCCTAGAATCAAGATCTATAAATCATAGCTCCACTCTTATTACTTCCTTTGCTCCAATTCTCAAGCATCGAATCATTCCATTATTTATTAAATTTTACTATCTTTATGTGTTATGTTGGAAATCTTTGGCTTAAGCATATTTATTCCAATTTATAAAAAAAGCATTTAACAGTTAATTTTCTTTCATTTATACCTTTTATTATCAAATTCTCTATGACTTATATTTTTAGAATATGGATTTGGAAGTTTAGCAGTATTTCTGATAAGTTTAAGTACAATGATTGGGATCTTACTTGTTCCTCTGATGTCAACAAAAGTGTACGATAACTTTCTGATGGGATTTATTGCTCTGGGAGTTGGTACTCTAAGTGGAGATGCTATTCTTCATTTAATCCCACAGGTAAAAATAAAAATATAATTACCTAAGTTAGATGTATGTCTACTATAAAGTATTTCACAATATCATCATTATTATTAGTAAAGATTCACAATCGAGTAAGAACATTAAAATCAAACCTACTTTTGGGATGCAATACAATTGAATACATGACACAATTACATTCATAAATTATCAATACAGCATATGGATTTTTTTGGTTTTTTGATTCCTCGTGATGCTGTTTTTTTTAAATCTCTTATGGGTTCTCCATCTTATTTTACACTTAGCCATATTTTCTCAGTGAAACAACATTGCATTTTTTTTGTTGCAAATTCTTTGAGATAATATGTATTATGTAACTGGAATTAGCCTCAGTTATAAAATCCAAGCTCAAGTTTACAATATAAAAATGTCCATACAGGCTTTATCCAGTAAGCTAAATAACATTCCAATTGGTTTCATGATTTTGTTATCGTATTTTTTAAAATTTTATAGGTCACCCTTAAATGAAATTTTTTAAATACCTTTATGCTATATTGATAGCAAATCCAAGTCTCATAATAAATTAGGTAAAATAACATCTCTATATACAACTAATTTGGCTGCAGTAATTATATCTGTGTATATTTATAAGTGCGCTAGCAACATATCCACAGTTTCAGAAGTTCTGACATTTGTAAGCAAGTTTCAATAATTTTGAAGTTAACTTGTCTATACTATAATTTTAAAGTTTTCTGCTGAACTAATTAGGATCTGCAATACTTCTGCTTACAAAATTACAAAAAACTGTTTTAATCTTTTCAAGCTGTACACTTCCCCAAATCTAAATGATTTGGTAGAATGATTATTACCATGAATGGATGTTATCAACAAAAGCACCATATGATTTTCTGTTGCTTGCATGTGCTAGATGCTATTCCAGAGCCATCTATTATAAATCTAAGCAATTAAGATCTTTTTTTGATTATTGTCATACAAGTACACAAAGGATTAAAAGTAGTTGCTAGGTGTTTCAGCTTATAGGCATTGATAAAGACTATAAACCAGAAACCAGTCTGGAATATGAATATAAAATATTACTGTCTAATATCCATTGATTACTCAGGATATGGATGGAATAATACTACTGTCTAATGCCCATTGACTGCTCTGGCTTACAATAATAGATGGCACTGTAATATATTAAGGCAAACTGCTTCTGAAAGAATGGAAAATTTTCGAAATGCTGTCATAAATTTTTGTATTATTATTTTAAGGAGTATCAACATGCTTCTATCATCTCAAAATGTTACTATCATCTAAAAAAATTAATTCCATTTCTATACATGACTTGAAATAATTAAATTTTTATTTTACAGAAGTATATCATAACAAGCATGTTTTTAAAGATAAAATAAAATCACACATTGTAAACAATATTCTTCAATATACAGATTAAATATATTAAACCTTAAAACATCACATGATCACTATCTTCCATGCTTGCTCATAACTGCAGTTATAATAGGCAAAACTCTCTCCATACAGTAGTGCCACTCTAAGCAAGACAGAGTAATCAATGGATGCCAGAAGGCTTGTGCATAAAATCCCTATCTAGTGCCTACTCATCCAATATCCCCAAACTAGTTTCTGGCTTATGGCCTTCATCAGTGAGGAGCCTTGGATCTGAGAGCACTGCACCTAGATCTTAGGATCTCTAAGATATTGGATGAGTAGGCACTAGATAGGGATTTTATGCACAAGCCTTCTGGCATCCATTGATTACTCTGTCTTGCTTAGAATGGCACTACTGTATGGAGAGAGTTTTGCCTATTATAGATTAAATATAGAGTGTATATCTATTATTGATTGTCATTAAAAAAAAATAGTATTGAATCTGTTAGAGGAAAGAATGCAGCAATCATGATATGGATAGTCATACAGAATTGGTTGCTGATTGTCAAGAAAAAAAATGCTATATTTTGCCCTGTATTTGGAATAACTCTTCCTTGAGAAAATAATCATCCATCATCATTGCAAAATATTCATTTTCTAATGGAGCTAATATAATTAACGCCCATGCAATCGTTATCATTTTCAAACGTTATCAGTCCATTGCAGATTGAAGATCTCTTCAAGTTAAATCCAATTTCTTCAATCCACAGACTTTTTTCTGTACATCTCATCAATGAACCTTTCTAATTTCATCTATCCATCTCACCTGTGATCTCTTTCTAGATCTTTTACAATCTTTTGGGATTCATTACATCTCATCAATGAATCTGTTATTTCATCTATCCGTCTCACATGCGATCTCTTTCTAGATCTTTTAAATCTTTTGGGATTCATTACATCTCATCAATGAACCTTTCTTATTTCATCTATCCATTTTACATGTGATCTCTTTCTAAATCTTTTACAATTTTTTGGGATTCATTACATCTCATCAATGAACCTTTCTTATTTCATCTATCCATTGCACATGTGATCTCTTTCTAGATCTTTTACAATCTTTTGGGATTCATTTAAGACTGTTATTCTCTCTTCTAATAGTATGTCCAGTCCAGTTCCCTCTGTCTCTTTTTTCCAATGCTATTTCTATTTAAAGCACTGCATCCAAGAGTAATTTTGTGATTAATTTCATTCATTGTTTCCATCTGTATTAATAACCTGTCTAAAGTATTTGTACTTGTTGTTTTTCCCCCTCATTCATGATTATCAATCTTTATTTTCTTCATCAGAGAAATATATATATAACTATTTTGATGATGCCATAAGTACATTGTAGTTTGAATGATGGTGAGATGTACTGTGACTTCTTTATCAGAGTCAAGAATCTCTTAGCTACCATGCCCAGAGAATCCTGTTAGCCATTTTATCTTTGCTTTCCATCCTCCTTCCTAAGTTTTTCCCATATTTTTCTCTATCCTGCTCCATCCAATTTTCATAACATAATCTTTGTCAACTACATAGCCTTTGTATCTAAATTCCACTTGTATTTTTCCAGATCTGGCATAAAAACCAAAAACCCATCTATATGATCCCTTTGTTTATATTTATTTCCCCACAACTTCATTATTTGTGCCCTTTCTATTTGCAAGCATTTACATTCAATTAATAACAGATGCCTACTATTTTCTAGGTCTTCCTTACACAACTTGCAGACAAAATCACCCATATTTTTCAATTTATGTGTATATTCACTTGTGGTATTAATTATTTATGCACCATCTATAGGATTTTATAAGGTTTTATACATACCAATATCTCTTAGATGGCATATAAATTATAATTGCTAATGCTTCAAATTATATATATATATCTATATATATATATATATCTATATATCTATATATATATATATATATATATATATATATATATATATATATATATATATATATATATATATATATATATATATATATATATATATATATATATATATATATATATATATATACCAAAAGAAGTAATAAAATTTGCATCAATTTTTGTAATATTGATATACTTTTAGCTTTAGGTGCCATAGACATTAGTTTTATTTTTTTGTTTCTGCTTTCTCAATTTATTTGTTTTAATTTATTAATTTAGTATAATAACATTGTTTTCAGTGTTTAGGCATTCATAGTCATTCTCATCATGAACATGGGGATAATCACATTCTTCATCATGATCATGTGGATCACCAGCATTCAAATGGTTTCGGAAGTTATATCTGGATTTCTTTAATAATTCTAGGTGCAATCTATTTTTTATTTGTCATGGAAAACATAATGCACTTAATTCTCAACTCAGTATCTTCAAATGTAAGTTAATTAAAATAGAATTTATTATTAAAAAAAACAGCCTCATATTTAAATTGGTATTATTTTTAATTCTTTTATAATATTTATTCTTTATAATGTGTCTGATGATAAGATGATAGATTCTCCCTCCCAAGATGCTAGCAGCACCATCTCTGAATTAATACATATACAAAACAGAGTAATCAATGGATGCAAGAAGGTTTGTGCATAAAATCCCTAACTAGTTTCTAGGGTTCCAATACCCACAAACTAATTTCTACTTGTGGCTTTCATCAGTGAGGAGCTTTGGATTTGAGAGCACTGCACCTAGATCTTAGGATCTAATGCAATCTCTATGTTAACAGTCCATGTAAGCATAAAGAATGATGATTGTGAGATAAAGTGAATTAATACTATGATATATGGATAGTTTGGCCATATACCAAAGGTTAGTCACAAATTATGACCTGAGATTGATAATATTTTTTGTAGCTTTCATAAATTGTCCTCAATGTCTTCGCTACCATCACAAACTTTTGGAAACCATTTCAGAATATTGCTACAATTCACTGCAATATGCTATTTGAATCATTTCAAATATTTTAATAGTTGCCCTTTTAAACTTTGGTAGTACATTTTCTCATTGTGGATTAAATATGAAACACAATATCACATTTCATTTTATAACTCACTATTCAAACATCTTAACAATTTAAAACTTTTGTGAACAGCTAAATTATGTCAATAGTGTAATATGTGTTCAGAGATGGCGCTGCAGGCATCTTAAAACCCCCCCAGTTATAAATCATTTTTTCACTGGTATACAATGTAAATATGTACACACAATGACAAATAATACTTCATTCTGAAAATATTCACTTGTAAGATACTCTTCTGATATTGTTGTTCTAATTAATTAAAACAATTAGAGAATATGGTAAGAGATGATCATTTTTTAAAATATAAAAAATTATTAATCATCATACTATCAGAGCTTAGAGAGGTTAACCGCCCTCCCAATTAATAAAAGATGAAGCACTTAAGTGCTTTGAACCTTAATTGCTATTTTTCTTTCACCAATTTTTCCACATGGTCTAAATTATTACTAAAACGAATACTAAAAACACTTCTATGAACTTTTTCCAAATACAATATTTTATTTATTACATTGTTCATCAGTCTTCTGAGGAAGACTATTGAACAGTCGAAACTGTACATTTTTTTTTGCAAATATGATAGTATTGCATTATATAAAGTGCATAAAAGATATGTTTGCATTTATAATTATTGTTAGTAATTACTAAATAAAATTTTTATTAGGTTGCATTAAATCATCAAAGATATTTTGTAGAGTATTTTTGAAATTGGCTAAAATAGCATATTCATCACTATTACTCTGTGTGATTTAGTACAGTGGTAAAATGATATACCCAAGAGTTAAAATGTCTTGATCAATTTTTAGTTGAGTGAAGTAAAAAAAAACTGTGTCAATTAAATGGATTTGTGCTTGCCCATCAATTGAATGATGTCCCATAATTTCCTGGACACATGGTTACATTATTGGTGTACTGTAAATCTTCGAGCGAAACAAATATATTTGCTTTTAATTAATTCAAAGATCAAAGGTAAATTTTTCATACAATAGTATCACATAGTGCCAGCTATAGTAATTAATGAATGCAAAAAGGTTTGGATATAAAATCTCTATCTAGTACCTATTCATTCTAGCTTGTGGATTTTCATTAGTGAGGAGTATTGGATCTGAAAGCACTGCACCTGATGCAATGCTCCTTCTTGCATTTATTAATTATTATGACTTGCACTGGGAGACACTGTATGGAGAGTTTGTCACTGTTTGGCAGCTTATGTAAGCATAAGAAATGGTGATCATGCAATTTTAAAGCTTGCTTAATTACAATTTACATTGGTGTGCATAATTTTTCAGGGTTCTTGTGAGTTTTCAAGTAAACCAAGATGACAGCCCATATTTTTGATAAATCTATAGTTGCACTCCTTCCCCTGAATGTTTACAAAAATGCCTGTTAGGTAATGTCATATTTAATAATTATATTTTATTTTTTATCACTAGTATTTTTTAAAAAAAAAAATCATTGTGGAAAAATTAATTGCAATATTTATGGTTTATTGATGTCAGTAGCATACATTCACATTATGACCATTAATGCACACTTTTCGGGAGTGCAGGATTCCTGTATCTTTGGAAATAGTTCCCCGCATCACTTTCTGTAACAAGAACATCCCAAATTTGTATTATCATGACAATTTACCAAAAAAAAAAAAAACATGCTGAAGTGAATTAAAGTACAACAATTTTAAAAGTAAAAAAAAAAATTGAAATAAAGCTTCTTAATGAAATTTTTTCAGAATTTATTCCTTTTTTAAAAATTTAATAATTAATTTATTAATTTTGTTTTCATTTAACAATATCTCTTCAGTAGATTATAGGCTGTTAAACCACTAAACATCACATGATCACTATCTCATACTAGCACATAATTGTTATTAAACAAGGCAAAACTCTGCATACAGTAGTGCCACCCTGTGCCAATCAGAGTAATCAATGGATCCATTGATTACTCTGATTGGCACAGGGTAGCACTACTGTATGGAGAGAGTTTTGCCTTGTTTAGATTATAGGCTCTTGAAACTGTAACATTTATCAAAAATGTGGCACGCCATCTTGGTTTATTTGAAAACTCACCAGTATCCTTTTGAGATATGTTAAATTTTTCAATGCCACTAATCATGTATTTCATAATATCGTGTAGCAGATATACATAATAAAATTCTGTGTATACAGTAGAATTACTTATTTTCTAACCCTGTCATAATATTTTCTTGGTTAAGTAAATCACATGGCTTCATTAGAGTAATAAAATCATTAAGATCAGCATCTTTTGAGAAAAAAGTGAGTAGAAATTGTTTTTTTCCAAGATACCTACAGCTCAACTTCTGAATTCATGCATGTATTATGTAGTCACATAGTTAAACTGTTCACCACAATAATTTTATGTGACTTGCATATCTAAATCATGATTTATGATGTGTTTCCTACCTTAATCAGTAATGAAATGATTCACTAATACTACATTTTACTTTAAAGTGGGAAAAACTGCTACCAAAACATTAGGAATGATTAAAGCTATGCATCACAAGAACATTTTCAAGTAGTTTGCAAGATTTCATGATGGCAGGGAAAACATTGGAAAATGATTTACCAAAATAGGAAACACACTGTCACATTTCATGCCATAACTCACAATCCAGCACAGTGATGCAAAATTGTTTTGGTAAATAGCTAAACTATGTTGCTACATACAAGATATTGACTTAAAAAATGGTACTGTAAACAAAAATGGAAAGAGGGAAGCAGGTATCTTTCCACTCGGACACTTTGTGTATAATTTTTACTTTTATCCATAAAACTTTTTTGTTAGTTATATAGTAATGAAAATCATATTTAAAAAGTTTTTAATTTTCAAAAATTCTGTAATCATTTATATATAGTTGTGAACATTTTATTCAACAAAATACTTCTAAAAAAGGATAGTTGTAAAGGATCTAAGTGATAATGCATGATAACTATTGCAATCATATCTCTACTCTTTAGTTTACAAATGGGAATGACTGAAACATTCTTAAATTCAGAAACACATATTCATGGATTCACATAAGTAAGTGGATCACCACTTTACTTTGAAACTTCATCAGAGAATCCATCAGGATTGAATGCCAATCCATTTAGCTTTAAAATTTCATCAAGATAAACATCTGTTCACATTTAAATGAATTGAGAGAATGTATTATTTTAATATATTCATCTGAATGTTTGCTGCATACTTAAAGAGATGAGCGAAATACTTCTTACATTTTTCAAAATATCATTATTAACCCACAGAAAATGCCATCCACTGATATAAAATGGTATAATAATCAGCAAATATCTGTATTCTCTTTGCAGTTTTAATCTTCTATATTTACTTTTTAATCACTCATGTTCCGCTGTTGAGGTTCTGTCATTACATTCATTTTGCTTTTAAAGTTCTATAATCATTTTCTATTCAGCCAATCACAGAATGGCAATCTGTCTTTTAATAAAGTCATCCATACACCAATCATTGTGAGGTAAAGAGCAGGAGTAAATTCTTTAACACACATTTCCAAGACCATTTATCTTTAATATACTCCAGAGCCATCTACTGTAAGTTTGACAACACCAGACAATGCAGTGCCACAATATTCCCATTTACAGATGTTTTCTGGTGTTTGCCCTTATTTGTGAAGATTAGAATTCAAATGTGGAACCAGTGTGTGTATACCCACCTTTTTAATTTTTGAACTTGGTGCTAAGTCACATAATTATATGAGTTTGATAAATATGTTTCTGTATGCATAAATTCATTAGTTCCAGCTTTGAATCCTCATCTTCACTGATGAAGGCAAAAACGAGAAATCAATTTTGAGAAATTCAGTAGCATTATACCATCTGGCATCTATTGATTACTTAAAATTATGATAGGTATGATGAAAAAGGCTATTCTTAAAAGCATATGATTTCTTGAGAAAACTGTTTGCTTCCGTTATTCAGGATGAATCTATTTTCTCAAATTCTGAATGAATTGATGCATTATTTTGTTTTATGCAGCATTGCAATTAAGATTTCCCATTCTGTTCCCAATCCTTTTTGCCCTATATTGAGGATTTACGAAACTGTACATACCCGAGCTCATACACATGAAAGTATATACTGTATAATAAAACTGAAATTTAACTTATAAAATTTACTATATTTATACTAATTATACAAATAAGTCTTGAGCTATAATCTGCTTACAATTTGTCTGTCATTTCCAATAGTATATATTTTCTACTTTTGCAGTGATAAATTGTGAGCATGACAATTGTAAATGTATGATGCCTTCTCCATTAGTAGCAAGGTTATGTCACACTATAATTGGCCTTTACAATAAACACATCAAACATATTTCTGACGTATTTAGGTCAGTTTAGGTCACCTTTAGGTAATAATAACTAGATATCCATTTCCCAATCAATTATTTGAAAGAAAAATGCTATCTGTTTTATGATGTGAATTTGAATCCCCAGTTGTAAGCAAAACAGACTCATGTGCCCACTACAGCAGTTTCAAGCTTTTAGGATGTAGGATTGAATACTCTATGCATTTTTCTTCCCATAACATAAATATGCCAATCTGTTACAGTGAAGCAAACACATTTTAGCAGAATACATTAACACACACAAAGTATTGATAATGACTGATATTGTACATATTTGTGTAAAAAAATCTAAGATTTTTCAGTTTTACTTTCATAAGATTGCTTAAGTGATTCTGAAATCAGTCTAATATTTAATTGTAATTTTTATGTTGTAAAATGTGATGATATCTACCTATAATAAATCCTGTATATAGTTAAAAATCTTTTTGATGTTTACAATGAGGAATGGCTAATCATTCAACATTGGTCAGTAAATAGGTATCTAGATATTCTTAGAGGGTAAAACAAAACTGAAAAAGCCATAGGCAAAACTTGTACATTTTTCCAATTGCAATTTCTTAATAATATGATATGATGTGATATGGCTACTCCTTTATTGAAGTGAGGAATCTCTCATCCAATATGCCCAAGAAAACCTGTTAGCCATCCTACATTCCCTTTTTACTCCCCATCCGAAGTTTTTCCCATATTCTTCTCTATCCTGCTCTATCTCATTTCCACAACATTATCTTTGGCCACTCCATGGCCTTTGTATTTATATCTCCCTTATCTTTTTCCAACCCCAGCATGAAGATCAAGACGCCCTTTCTGTATATTTATTCTCTCTTGATTTCATTTGCACCTTTCTGCTTGTAAGTATTTACATTTTATTAGCAAATGTGTAATATTTTCCATACCTTCCTTACATAACCTGCAGTCTAAATCCCCCACATTTTTCCATTTACGTGTATATTCCCCTTGTTGCTAACAATCCTGTTTGAGCCTTAAACAGTAAACTACTTTCCCTGCTATAATCATAAATTAATTCACATCCAATATTGAAACGATAACTTTCCAAGCCCTTATCGTTTCACCATCAAACCTAGTGACACACTCATCTGTGCTAAGTTCGAACCTATTTAATGTTAATAAATTTAAAATTAGCTCATGTCTGTCTAAAAAGTATTATATATTTACGTGCGAACCAACGCTATAATTAGATAGGATTAGGAAAATTATAGCGTACTAAATTCACTTAATATTTCTAAAAATGTTTGTTCTATTATTTAAGTTAGAAGTAAATTATTAATTTTGTTGTTAATATTGTAAATTCGTAAGTGGATATATAATCTGTGCTATATAGAAGGAAGGCATGATTTTAAAATATGTAAAAGCTGTTACCTAAAAATAATATTAAATGTTTCTTTAAAAATCTGTTAAAAGATTTCTTGTTTTAAATATATTTCAAGGGAAAAAGTTTCTTGAAAATATATTTAAAAGTTATAGCAAAATATGTTTGTAAGTTATTTAAAAAAAAAAAATGTTAAAAAGGGTTTCGTTTTAAAAAAAATGTTATTTAAAAATATATTTATTGACATAATAAAATTGTACAGATGCATAATAAATACACTTTGCTAATGTTGAAAGAACGTTTCTTATTTTATGTAAGATTAAAAATAAAAGCTGGTCAAGTAATTAAAAAGATTTTTGGTTGTAAGCAAGTGTCATTAACGACCTCACCTGGAATCAGTAAAAGTAAAATTAGTTCAAAATTTGCTAATTAAAATGTCCTTAGATAAGATAAAGTTATTTTTAAAATGTAAATTGAACATTGTTTGCAACGAAAAATCCTAAATTATAATAGCTTAGGGAATGTTTCTAACATTCCATAAGTTATCTAAGATTTAAAAAATCTGGATTATAAATTTGATATTTCATTAAATTTTTGAGTTAATGAGTCTTGAGGCGATAGATTCCTATAATGTAAGTGCTCAAATTCACTCTCTGACAAAATTTCTTCAAAAGCTGTCCATTATTATTATCTACATCATCAGTTTCTTCAATATGTTCATTCATATCTCCTATAACTATTATTCTTTCCCCCCTTTCTTTAAAACTCTGTATATCCTTAACTAGGCATTCATATATGCTACTGTTCCACTCCATTATAGTTACATTATCTCCAGTAGCTACATAAACTATGGCATTTAACAGTATTTAAATATTTTTTTGATATCATACCACCATCTCTTTTTTCTTTCTCTTTTCTATTTATACCCTGCCATACCAAACCTTCCAAAATAGTTTCGCCTTCTTCTCTTAAATGTGTTTCTACTACTGCTAATACCTCAAGCTCTTCATTTTCAATTGCTTATCTCCTACCTGTTGTAGAAGCTATTGCCCTCTAGTGGGCTGTTTTACTATTACCATTACAAAATAGTCACTATAAATGTAATGTATATAAAAAGAAAGACAATATGTGGTAATGCATGTAATTTTATAAACTTTTTGAGGCAAAAAAATTTTAATTTTTTAAATTATTAATTTTTCTTTTAAACATTATTGTTCTAATTTTTACCATTTTTTTTTTTTTTTAATTCATGTAGTACAAAGCTTCAGAAAATGAATCCAAATGTACAAGAACAGAAACAATTCCTAAATCGTGGAAAAATATCTCGGAGACTGAACTTGTAAGTATAATGTCTTATTAAATATTTATTTAAAAATCAATCAAATTTTTTTAAAAAGCAATTAAAATTTTTATTATTATGACGTATATAATAAAAGAACACACCGTCTTAGAATGTAGGAGGGATTAATTAAATCCGGTTAATCTAGCATATGTTCAATATGCAATTACCACATTTAAGTATCATATTCATACAATTAATACAAAATTAAACAGAAAAAAAGACTTAGCTTTCTTATTTTAAAATGGCGATAAAGTTATTTGTAGTGTTAGCTTTAAACCCGATACAATTTGCACAGGGATTATACGTGGATGAGTGTAGCTGTATGCTGTAGGTGGGATCAAAAAAAAAAAGATAAAAAATTATTTAATACAACCAACATAGGCTTTAAACCCACTACTTTCCATCAGAGAATAAAAATATTTTATATAAAAAAAAAAAACAACTAAAAAATAGACTTTTATACCGAATGTAACTTTGAAAATTGCTAAAAAATTGACCGATTATAAATTTAGCTTCAGAACAGGATAAAATAGAAAAAGATCAAGCCCCCTCACGTGATCTATAAAATAGCATGCCCATAATTAGTCTGCAAAGCTTCTTACTATGATGAGACTCTGGGTAACATCAATACAGGAGTTTACCAAAACAGATATGCATATAATAAAGAGAAAAAAAAAATGAAGAAACATCAATTTTCTGGGACCACTAAGCAGCTGCAGGCCACTTATTTGAACCCAGTTCTGCCCAAATAATTTGCACAGAGAAAAGCAATGCCAAAAGAAAAGTCAAAGACGCTTATTACATAGCAAATGACCTCAGTACCATTAATAGAAGAGAGGCATGCTTTGCTCTCTCCAAACAACGAACTAATTAATTAAAAATTTAAGCTCATTTGCATACATGTACAACAATGCACAGCAGAACTTTCATTCTTAAAGCTACTAGTATGGGATATGAATACTAAATCTTGAAAGCATTAAGCTAGTATATTAAATCTTAAATGATAATTATAGTTACAATTTTTATTGGTGAAGAAAAAAGACAAATTATTACAATCAATTAGTTAAAAATTAATGTCATCTTAAAATCAGATGTGAATTGTCTAATGTTTAGCTAAATGCACACAAAGTTTATGTTCAAAGCACAGTAAACCCATCGAGAACTGGTCTTGATTATAAATACTGATTGGTTTTTGCTCAAATAATATTAAATAGTAAAATGCGAGAACAATAAAATTTTACTTTTTTTGAAAATTTTAAAAAATTGTTAATACTTGGCCTCTTTTTATTTTGGATAAGGCTTGTTGTGAATTGTATATTGAGTTCCTGTTGCAGTTAAAATAGTCATTATTTCACTGTAATAATAAATTGACTTAACAAGGCAAAACTCTCCATACACTAGTGCCACCCTGTGCCAAACAGAGTAATCAATGGATGCCAAAGCTCCTCACTGATGAAAGCCACAAGCCAGAAACTAGTCTGGAGATATTGGATGAGTAGGCATTAGATAGGGATTTTATGTACAAGCCTTCTGGCATCCATTGATTACTCTGGTTGGCACAGGGTGGCACTACTGTATAAAGAGTTTTGCATTGTTTATAAACAATTATGTGCTAGTATAAGAGATTGTGATCATGTGAATAAATTGACTTATAAATAACTTGCCCTGAATAGTTTAATTTGCACTGGAAGAGTAATGGATTCTGAAACTCAAAGTTCACAGAAAGAAGATCCAATTCTGCCACACTTACTGCTCAAACTACTTATGAATTCCTGAGCAATTAAATCATTTGATTATTTCTAAGATCATGTTCTTTATCCATTGTAATAATCTTATTATTTGAATTGCCAGTTTATGAAGTTAAGCAGTGATTGTAAAGCAATATTAATGTCATTCGCATATTCAGTTAATAATTGATGTATTACAGGATGTAAAATTCCAGGATTTGTTTGATTTAAATTTTGTAAATTTAAGTTGAAAAATATTTCCAATATAAATTTTTTTATAACCAACTTAACTTAAATATATTAATAAATAATCTATGGGATAATATCAGTGACATGAAGAGAACAAAAGGGAAATACACCATTAAATGCAACAACATCATTTGTGGGTCAGATTATTACTGTTAAACATGCAAAACTCATATTTCTCTTCAATATAATAAATCAAGCAAAAACAACACATTTTTTAATGTAACTAATATATACCATCAATTAAAGGAATAATAGCAAAGAATCTCTTAGCATTTTAATTTACAGTCCTTATATGATATCAATTTAATTGATTGAATAAGGTACCCCTATATCGAACATTTGCTGGCATAAATAATTTATCTAATTTTTTTCATAAAATTTAAAAATATTCATTAGCTAATTATATGTTTTTGCAGATCATTAAAATTCCACCGATTTCCCCCCTTCCATCATGCGAAGTAGGAGTAAGAATAGCTCAGCTATTAGAGAGATGCTAACAATTTAAAATGGTCCATAGATTACCCATCACATGATTTAATTGATTTTTCTTCCAATATAAAATTGCTTACAGCATGTCTGCTTTAGAAAGTTCTGGCCAAATAATTAACTTGATAATTGTTAGTTTTAATTATCAAATATTGCAAAATTTACAACAATGGAAACTTAATAGTTTCATTACATTTTTTAATGCTGTGAGATCTAATTAAAATTTTATTGTCATTATAATGTTTTCTGACACTGTGGATTAAATATGGATAAGACTTTAATCTTACAAAAACATATATTATACTCATTATCTGAAACTCTGCAAAAACTATTATTTCTTAAAAAATTACAATATCAAATTAATTTTAAACAGACTGAAATCAACCACTACACTTGTACTGTACTGTTATATTAAATCAATCTTGTTTTTGTTGAATATGAGTAAACTTCTTGATCCGATCCATATGATAAGAGATTTTGAAAAGATAAGGATGGCCATCTTATCATTGTACCTAAATGCAATTATATAGGCCAATCATAAATATCTTGGATTGAGAGTGTGAATATTTTATATTATTCACTTCCATTTTTATTAATACATATATTAACACACAAAATTTTAACATTTATTGTGTATTAGTATCAACAGATGCTCAAATTAATGTAATTGACTAAGATATTTACTAGTGCAGTTTCAAACTATAATTTTAAACAGACAGTAATAAAGAAAATGGAAATAAAGTAAATAATATAAAATATTCATGCTCTTGATCTAAAATATTTAAGATTAGTCTATATAATTAATTGCATTTAGGTATAAAGATATGATGGCTGCTCTTATCTTTTCAAAGTCTCTATCATGTGACTCAGATTGAGGGTCTCCTCATATTCAACAAAAAATGTGAGTTTAATATGACAGTACCATCCATGTGTAGCAGTTGATTATCATCTGTTTAGAATTATAGTTTGAAAATGTGCTAGTAAATATCTTGATGAATTACAATATCAAATTAGTTCTTCATCATCAATCAAAAATTAGATATTATTTTTCAAAATCCAATCCCTCTTGAAGCCCATATAATCTATAAATGTTTTTGCCATGTTGTAAGGCTCTCTACATGAGCATAAGAAATTGCTGCATAAGTTGTTAGAAGATATCAATTTGCTACAGTCAAGGTGTAATCACCATAAGCAGCATTTATTTTAGTGTTTTGGATAAGATCCATGATGTAGATTTTACCAAAACTAAATTTTATTTAGATGGGGCACACATTGCCAGCAAACAATCAGAAATGATCTGACTGCGTTAATAAATGTGATGAAAGAGAAAGACTTGTTTTCATATATAAACATTCTTTATTAAGCATCTTGGCTAAAAACAAAAATCAAATTGGTTTTCATCTTCCACTCTATTTTTTTAAATGGATTTCTGAATTTTTATTGAATAATCAGTTAGATCACATGACAGATAATCTATAGGTTGTTTTCTGCTACCATCACACTTAGTAATCATCTAATTTGTATAGAATCATACTTACTGCCTAATGATGGCGTTATTTTATTAATGAGAAACTTTGAACATGGTTAAATCTGAAAACACCCATACACTTACATTAACATATATATATTTTTAATGGATTACATAGGCGATGAATTGTTTTCTAAATGAAAATCCCATTTTTAAATCTAGTTAAAATCTACAGCCACAAAGTGTTAATAGTATAAAAATAAAGTCGTACATCACGTGACCCAGTTTATATTTACAAAGTATTATTACAACCAATTAAAACCAGCTATACAGGTCGAGAGAACAGTAGTACAATGTCAAAGCCACAACTTAATCAGAAGATAGCAATTTTTGACTAGAACTTACGGTATTATATGAGCTTAAAACCTGAATACCGATTGATAAACAAAGTGTAACAACCGCTTCTTAATTCTCAATTGAAATATAAGATTCCCCCAAGAACAAGATTGATTACTAGCGCTTGATACATTTTAAAACATCTTTTAAAAAGCAAAGTAACACGATATGAACATGAAATTTTGGCAATGCTTCTTCAAAAGTTTGTTTTCATATTGTTAGCGTACTTTTTTTTTTGTATTTATTCGTAGAGCCAGAAACTCCACTGTATCTATGTAATTTCAATTATACGCTATCGAAAGTAAAATATAACAAACACAAAAATGTAAATAAATCAATATTCCCCCCCCCCCCCATTAAAATTCTCAAATTTTAATATTTGACCGCCACTTTTTTTTTCTGAGCTGAACATATACAAATTTTGTATTTTAGTAAAATATCTTCAGTTTATGTTATTTTAATCGGTCTTTGTTATGCTTCTTGAATTTGATATATAGTATTTTGCTTAATAAAATATTTTCTAAAAATAAAAGGTTTTACAAGATTTCAGAATATTCTTTAAGGATTAACATAATTGGGAAGATAATAGTTTCCTGATGAAAGGGCGAGAGTTTTGTTATATAAGAGAAAAAAAAGTTAACTGAAAAAAAAAAGAATATTATCCAGAGTGCATTTTGCTATTTACTTTAGATTAAAGATAAAAATACAGAATTTTTTTTTCTTATTCTGTAAAATAAATATCCCCACCATTTATTATTAATTATTGTTAAAACAGGCAAAACTCACTATATATATATTGCCACACACAGCAAGCTAGAGTAATCAATGGATGCCAGAAGGCTTGTGCATAAAATCCTCATCTAATGCCTACTCATCCAATATTCCCAGACTAGTTTCTGGCTTATGGCCTTCGTCAGTGAGGAGCCTTGGATCTGAGAGCACTGCATCTAGATCTTAGGATCTAATGCAACCCTCCAGCAACCACCTTTTATATCCATTTAACTACAAAACCATGAGTCTTAAACTGAAAACACCTTAATATTTTCAATCCAAGCCCATTAGCTTATATAGTCATAAGCCAGAAACTAGTCTGGGGATATTGGATGAGTATGCACTAGATGGGGATTTTATGCACAAGCCTTCTGGCATCCATTGATTACTCTAGCTTGTTGTGTGTGGCAGTATATATAGTGAGTGAGTTTTGCCTGTTTTAGCAACAGTTACACACAAGCATAAAAGGAGGTGGTCATGTGATGTTTATTGGCTTATTATTAATTATATTATATATTTTTTAAAAAAATTGCATTATACATATATGTGTGGGTGTTTTGAAAATCATTGTACATTTTCAGTTCAATAAATAATATCTATTCTTTTCTAATCATTGTTTATAAACAAAAATTGAGCTATTAGATGTTATTTCTTTTTAATGTGGGAGGACTTGGAACAAAATATAGTGTAATTTACAGCTCCATTGTATTTCCAAACACAATTTACTTCTCTCTATTCTAGGGACATCTACTGTAAGACTGAATAATTAATGACCACACTCCCAAACCTATTTCTGGATTTTGCCATCATCGTACGGGACTTAGAATTTGATGATAGAATCACTGCATTTATAGATTTAGGAGCCATTCTTTACTTTATACCATTCAAACGAAAAGCCTGAAGTCAAAAATCTAAGACTTTATTGATATTAATTATCCTACGTTCTATCAATGCACATTTAAAAATTAAATATTAAGAGATACACTTGTAAAAAATGTTTCACAATAAGTGCTGATCCGTTTTCAGGTAAACATATTGATGAAATGCAAAGTCAGAATAACGTGGCTTATAATCAACCATTTTATATATATAGCTTTTCATGGACATGAAGTTGAAGGCTTATTCTGCAACCAGAAATTTTACTCCTAAAGCATTGTATAGATTTTTAAAGGTTGTATAAAAAGTCTTGTAGATTTGTTTTCCATATTAGTTTTAGATGTGGTTCAACATATATTTTAGCTTTACAGGGTTCTTTTTTATTGAAACCCTATGTGGATTGATGCATGAGAGTGTGGAGAATTTTAGAGCTCAACATATATGGATTGTAACACCAACCGGTTGCTTCAGTGTTCAAATTTCTTATGAATTCCTGAGCAATAAATTCTTCTTTAAACTTAAAACTGGAAACTATTTCTAAATAAAAATTTAAAAAATGCTTATAATAAGTGTAAGCTTTTTGAAAGTGATTTTTCACTTTCTCATAAATTTTAAATATTTATTGCAGTGTTCGACAGTTGCAAGTTCTGCCAATCTTCAAGTTGAAGAAAAGACAGAATTTCAAGTAGAAAAGACCTTTCTGTTTAAAGGTAATAGGTCTTTATTTGTACTAATATTATAGTCATTATTACATTATTTACATTTAGATGTGTAAAGTCATTGTTGTTGCTATTTTAGTAATACTATATTAAATGAAAATTTAGTTTTGGTAAGTGAATGATTTATCCTGCATATCCTCAGATTGATTCAATTTGAAGTCATTCCAAGTTTTGGACTTTTTACACCCCCCTGACAATTAAGCATTTTAATTATTTATTTATTTACAGAATGGTTGGCATGTAATTGTCTGTCAGTAAAGTGGAATAAAAGAAAAACCAATAATTTTTTCTATAGATGTGTTTTTTCTCTCAACATTACCAGGGCTGTAAATATATTTTGCATTTAATAGTGTGTGTATTTGGTGATAATCAATTTTTTGAAAATAATTGTCATTTGGGAATTTTATGTAATTCCTAATTAGCCTGTTTAAATCATATCTATCTATCTTCATTCTTAAACTGTAATTATATTCCAAATAATGGAAAATAACAAAATAAATTCCAATATAAACTTTTAATCACAAGTAGCACTTTAAATTATATTTATAATCATTTTCAACTAAACTGACTTAATTTCAAAAATAAAAAATTGAAAAAAGAGCTAATTCAAAGAGATAGGAGACTGATTTACAGAATCAGTGTTTTATGATCATGATAGAAATTGTAAATGCACATTCAATTTTAATATGAAAAGAATTAAGATTTTAAATAAAGAAATAATGAAAAAAGCAATTTTTAGGCAATCAGCGAATATTTATATTAATGAATCATGGGATATATAAATTGATATGTGATTTCTGGTTGATACTACTTTATTCAATTTTGAAATTAATTCAGTTTAGTCGAAAATAATTATGAATTTAATTGAAAGTGCTAGTGATTAAAGTTTATATTGGAATTTATTTTATTTATTATTATATTGAATATAATTATAATTTATTACAATATTTTTATTAGCAGACATTTATTGTATTATTATATTTCCATTCTCGTGTGCTTACATAAGTTAAATTATACATTTTTTTACTTAGCAAATTTTTTTCCTAAATCAATTTTGATTTCTATTTCTATTCCCTATTATTTAAGTAATTTATGTTGCAATATCATTCTATTTTTACATTCTGTAATCTCTCTGTTTTATACATTTTACTGTGATATTATTTTTGGTAGATATATCTGATCCACTTCTGTTCATGTTATATTTAGATTATAGTTTACTTCATACTGTCATTGCTGTGTCCCCGACTATGACCAGGTAGCCAGAAAACATGACTATTCAATTAACATTAACTGATAACAAACATCACATGATCACTATTTCTTATGCTTGCTTATAACTGCTATTCTAAGATCTAGGTGCAGTGCTCTCAGATCCTTTTCTTCTCACTGACGAAGGCCACAAGCCAGAAACTAGTCTGGTGATATTGGGTGAGTAGGCACTAAATGGGGATTTTATGCACAAGTCTTCTAGCATCCATTGATTACTCTGGCTTCCACTGAGTGGCAATACTGTATGAGAGTTTTGCCTGTATTAATAAAGACAATATTTATAAATAGTATTAAGACAATTTATTAACAATTAAACAGTTACTAATCAAATCTTTAGTATACATATAAGCTTTTAAGATCTACACAATTAATCACTACATGTATTTATTTTGTTTCTCTCTATTCAAAGCTTTTATTTTTAACTTGGCTTAATCAAACATTTCTTTTATCTATTCATTTCGCAGCCCTACGACTAAATTTATTAAATATAAATTGAATATTTTACACTCCTCCCCTTATTGCAGAAAATTGCTTAGGTTTATGTATAATCCTTGAATTTAATCAGCCTCCATATATGTCATCTCGGTCTGGGTGATCTAGTTGTTACTATATTTGGCTTTGGAGTTGATTGAAGTGTATGTTCCCTAAATTTGGGTTTACTTTCATTGCTTTCTAGTTTTTGATTCTCCTCAATCACTATTTTATATGGTATAAATTCTGCTATCTCTTGTATTTTCTGGATCTTCTCTTTTGGTATGGCCACTGAAATTTGCAAATCTTTTTTAAATCAATGGCAGACATGATTTACATGTCTCCTGTATGTTGTTCCATCCTATACTTGGATGATTACTATTTTTTTTTTTTGATAATAATTTTGTGATTACACCTTGAACCCTTTTCTTCCTGATCATATTTCAAACCTAAACTTGTCATCTATTACATATGTATTTTCACTTTTTCAGCAGTTATGTGTATATTAATAAGTTCTTTCTTTTGTAAGGATTTTACTCTTAATTTATAAGTTTCTAATTCTATTTTTAAAATTCTATTCTTTTTTTGAAGCAATTCTATTGTTTTCTAAAATTGTTCTCTTGTTTCTGGTGAAGATGGCTTAATGCATGGTCCACCATCAACAGAGATACTATGACTTCCATTGGAAAATGTGCATTCTGTGTTAATGTTACAGAGGATTGTCTAGATAATTATTACTGTATGCAAGGCCTGTTCAGACCCAATGAATGATAGTAGTGATCTCTTGTGCTAATAAGTTATGAGCATTTGATTTCAAATTATCCATATTTAGTGCATCCAATATATGATTATCTAGACAATCCTATGTTACTATGTGCACAGTCATGTTTACACATATCACAAATAACTTTATGTGCACAAACATATAAAAGGTCACATACAATAATCGTTGTGGTTTTTATATTTTTAGGGGTGCGAAGGAGTACAAAAAAAAATGCAAAGGAGTATTTTTGGAATATAGGTTTTAAAAAGAGTACAGTACACAAAGTAGAGTACACAGAAAAGGAGTATAAAACTCCCTAAAGGAATATGGTTGGTCACCTTAATTAAAAGGTTCATTTCAAATTTAAGCTACATTCTCATTTTACACCTTCAAAATTTGAATAAAAAGTGTAGTTTAAATTCCACGTAATACAATGGATATGTTTGTAATCTATTAACTTTATAATCTTTGTAGAAATTTATAAATCCTTAGTCTTATTTACGATAAGGTTTGATGAAAAATCAAGTAACTTATTTCAGAACATATCTTTCTGTCAATCATCAGTTACTTGGGAGATGAGATCCTAGCAATCATAGAAATGCTATGTAGTCTTCTGAAAAGCTGATGATATCAGGTTCAATTGACTGAAAGATATGTTTTGCAAGTGTTTAATTGATTTTTCATTAAATATTGTCATATATAAGATCATTGTAATTTTTTATAAATGCTGTGCTTTTCACTGACCACTACTAACATCACTTCCTCTCAAATTTTCACATACAACTGCAAATATAAATATTTTCTTGAACAGCCATATATATTTAAGACTGATATAAAGGGTCTTGAATCAATAGTCATCACCATAATTCATAAACTGCAGTAAACATTTTTGCATCACATTATTAACAAAATCTATTGTAACTAATCTTTCTTATTGCATTGCCAAATGTATATTGTAACGGTCAGAAAATGTGTGACTCGTAAACATAGTGCAGAATTCGACCACCATCAGAACAGCAGCACCATCGAGTAGCGAAACCACCCGTGGTACTGAGTTCGATCATAGTTTATCGGTTCCACAATACAATCCACGAAACAACGCATCTGATGCGACATTAGTAAATATTTCCTTAGGCACGGTGGTCAGGGATATGCAAGAGATTCATGATTTTATTCTCGAGTTAGCCAATAATCAAACTAATATTAATTAAACATTCAAATTTACATAATCGAGGAAATATTATATAGAATGGGCATCGAATAAATGAAACGTAACTGCAGACATATAGTTTAAAATTATTTATTAATACATTTTAATAAAACATTTATTTACTAATAATATTTTAGGGATTCAGAGCTTCAGTAGCGGAATTTGCGACATGATTATATTTTAAAGAGTACATTTATTTATTTAGACATTATTTTATATTGAGGATTTCAGTAGCGGTATTTCCGATACTGTAATGTTTACAAAAGGAATACATTTATTTGAAAGCGTAATCTAGCTACCTAAAATTCTCGAGTAAGTATTTCTAATGCATGCCTGGAGGGATTTATACCTTTGCAATGCAAGAGTCTAAAAGTAAGATTTAAGAGTGGCGGCGGACATATATTTATTTAATTAAAATATTTATTATAACTAAGGGCAAACATTTATTTGAGAGTGAATTATGAAGATAATGCAGAGGCGGAGTGATATATAGAATAATAAAATTAAGTAAAGGAACACGTGGTACGCTTTAGAAAGGCGATATGGAATGGCAGTATATTGAAACTGCAATGCCGCGAATGAGTTTATAAAACTGTCGGGCTGGTCTCTGCCACGGCCCGACGAAGTAAGGTGTCACATAAGCATAACCAGGGACAAGCGGTACGTCTCGCAATTTGCCGGCTGGCTGCATGACAGGTCAAATCCTACGGGAGCATTTATTATGTCCGCTTGTGTAGGACGACGGGGGTTAATTTCAACCCTGAAGAATCCGGAATATTTACGGCGGAATAGATCATCGCGTCTTTAAAACGTAACACATGTATAAGTATAAACGATTATGATAAGATTTAAATGGATTTCTAATTCGGCCCGACATTATCAACATTTACTAAAGAACGTTGGTGACTCTCAAAGAAATGTAATTCTATGGAATTATTCATGATGATTTAATAAATACCAAACATATATAAATTGGGAATTATTATAACTAATACGTCAGCCATTTGCGAAGTAGTAGACCCTGCATTACAATAAATGAAGCATTGAATGCGTGTCGATTTATATGAAAGTTAAGTTATTAAAGAAAGTAAATATTAATGAAAATTTGACACGCATTCATTGTTTTAAGCGATCCTAGATTTAAACTTTGAAAATTGAAATAATTATGAGCATGCAATAATTAAATAATAACTATAGATAGAAATGTAGATTATAGAAATACGCACCCAAGAAAGATAGAGTGAGGTAAGCTAGATTATTAGATACATTTACACATTCCATTAATTATTCAATTTAGTTATACAAATGGTAGTTTTTACATTTTATAATTTAGATAAGTAGTATGAAGAAGAGCTATAGCATATTATTAGAGTACTCTAGAGTTTGAACACAGACAGGTACCTGTTTTATAAGAAGTTTTCTGATTCCATTAGTTTAGCAGCAAAAAGTTCACGAGTGGCAAGTCTTTCTTGTATTTAGATATTTCATTTAATTTCACAGCAGCAGCAGCTTTTTCATTTATTTCAGGCAGCAGATCTTCATGGTGAATTTATGACGGGCAATGGAAAGTTCAGCATCCGATAGGCCATCTCCCGATGGAGAATAATCTAGGTGCTTTACTCGGTCATACCTTGGCAGGAACAAATTATTTTTATATTTTTGGAGACTCTCAGTGATCGAGAGCAAAGCTAAAGTTTAAGTGAATGTCTCCAGCAAGTCTAAGATGGCCTCTTTTCTTATCTTGATCTTTCACATTTTTGTGAAGATATTTTTAGGTTCTACTTAATCTGCCCTGAGGATAATCAATGCATTTTGTTGGTTTTTAATTAAAGAAAGCTGCCGTTCTATTGTTTACATTTTACATTTACTAATTACATTTTGGGGAATTTTTCTTTAATTAATCTATTATCTATCACTGACCGATGCTTTTAAATTTCAAAAACAAAAAGGGAACATAAGATTATTTTAACTTTTAATTAAATATTACATCAGATATTTTTAGAATTATTATTAAATGAAATTTAAACAAAGCAATAAATACGAACTTTATAATCCAAAATAAATGATTAAAATTATACAAAATTATATAACTAAAAGAAATCTAAATTATATTATTTTATCCCTATTTATTGCGTTTAATTTGAGATCGAAATGTGTGCGTGTTTATGCTGAATTCTACATATATTTATACATTTTTAATATTGTTACACACACAATTCGATATCAAAAAGTTTAAATTTGGGCGGGATAGACCGGTCAGTGAGAGACGACAGAAAAAGGTGAAACTTAAGATTCGAATATGAATCTTACTGTTTCATTTCCCCGTACTTCCCGTGAACAATTAAGGAAGGACTAAGGAGGCAAGAAAGAGAAGAAAAAAAAATTTTTACATTACATAATTTAAATACGAGAAAAATTATTATTATTTTTTTTTTACAGATATATTGAAATATATAAAGCAGAGATTACATGAAGCAACGAACAATTTAAATACCCGGATCCAGAATTTATAGTTTAATTAAAATGGCCTAATTTGGCCGCGTCTGGTTAAAATCATAATAATTAGTTAAACTGAATGTATATATATATAAAAAAATTCTTAGAATAGGATTAGTTAGTATAATATATAAAAAAATTTTTTTAAGAGTAATAGTAATTAAAACAACAATATATATAATAAAATTTCTATCTAAAACCCTATTTGACTAAAGTACAATCCATTCAACCAAGTTCATTATATCAAGTTCATTTTATTATTTTCCATATATGTTTAATCCGTCCTAATAGTCTAATATTTTTACAACCCCGGGTCAGGTGGATAATACCTACATGGTTTGAGATTACGGGCATTTAAAGGCCCTTTTATGGTATCTCCATCTTTTAATAAATATGCATTTGGGCCACATGTGCGATCCATTATAGAGTCCCTGGTACAAAGAAAAGAACTTTTTATACACTCTTTTATCTCGGTTATTTTGTTGAGAGTTCCGTACCCAAACATAGTTCCCGATCTGGAAATGTTGGCTTCTACGATCTGCTCGTAATTTCCATTCTGCCCTTTCTGTAAGGCAGCGATGTGCCTTGCGTCTGTCAGTTTCAATATTGATTTCACGTTCATCCATGGGTAATGGTGTCTTGATCAGTAATGAGTCCGCTTTACCAAAATGCAAACGTGTTGGTGTCATGCCAGTGTCCACCTTCGTCTCTTCTTTAATGCTGACTTCCTTCTTCGGTTCTTGTGGGCCTTCATCGGCTGGAATGAGGTTTCTTTGCTCATCACACTTTTTCATATTTACTACACTATCTGCTTGCCCTTCTACTATCATCGGTTCGTCTGATCTCTGACTTCCTTTCCTTTTCCATATCTTTAATTTCTTCTTCCTTTTTACTAACTGGGGATATTCCATAATGTTCGTTGATCATTTCAAGATATATCAACATATCCCTATCAATTTTCTGATGCTCTCTAACTCTTATCTCCTCCTCCTCCTGACTCATTTTGGGTTCTTCATATCTTCTCACTTCCTCACATATTTTCCTCCAATCTTCTTTACTCTTTCTAAATATTTCAAGTAACCTTAGACTGAAGTTCATTGATGCTATTCTGTCATTTTCTGCTTCCATTTTTTTTAATATTATTTATTTTATACTAGTAGCATTTGACTACTCCCCACCGGTATATTGGCTTTATAACACTCTTTCGCTACCCTCACCTACTCTACATTGCCCTATCTCTATATTGCTGCATTTAACATATTTAACATATATATTATAGCGAACTACTGGTTACGCATATAATAAGCCACTGCTGTCTATGATATATATATTTGTACTTTAACAAAATATTTACTATTAACATATATAACAAGCTTCTGCTGTCTATGCTATATATATATAACGGTGTTTTAATAAAAAAAAATTCAATGCTACTTGCTTTCTCATTTAACGACTGATTACTTTTTTTTTCTTGACATATATATATAAAGCAAAATATTTCATTAGATCCGAGTATTTTTGTTCCTTCTTAAATTACACACACATCCCTGCTTTCCTTAAATTTGTTATTACGCCTGCTGTCCTTTCATTCACTTGACCCACATTATTTCACTCGATTTACTTTTTTTTTTATTATTTTTATCAAAACAAAATTGTATATATATAGAAAAATTAGCCAACTCGAATAACAAACGCTAAAAGAAATTTATATGGCGTTATATTTTTCTCAGGGTATATATGGGTGTTTTGTATCGAAAGCCCCATGTTGGGCGCCAAACGCTAAAAAAAAATTTAACTATGTAACGGTCAGGAAACGTGTGACTCGTAAACATAGTGCAGAATTTGACCACCATCAGAATAGCAGCACCATCGAATAGCGAAGCCACCCGTGGTACTGAGTTCAATCATAGTTTATCGGTTCCACAATACAATCCACGAAACAACGCATCTGATGCGACATTAGTAAATATTTCCTTAGGCACGGTGGTCAGGGATATGCAAGAGATTCATGATTTTATTCTCGAGTTAGCCAATAATCAAACTAATATTAATTAAACATTTAAATTTACATAATCGAGGAAATATTATATAGAATGGACATCGAATAAATGAAACATAACTGCAGACATATAGTTTAAAATTATTTATTAATACATTTTAATAAAACATTTATTTACTAATAATATTTTAGGGATTCAGAGCTTCAGTAGCGGAATTTGCGACATGATTATATTTTAAAGAGTACATTTATTTATTTAGACATTATTTTATATTGAGGATTTTAGTAGCGGTATTTCCGATACTGTAATGTTTACAAAAGGAATACATTTATTTGAAAGTGTAATCTAGCTACCTAAAATTCTCGAGTAAGTATTTCTAATGCATGCCTGGAGGAATTTATACCTTTGCAATGCAAGAGTCTAAAAGTAAGATTTAAGAGTGGCGGCGGACATATATTTATTTAATTAAAATATTTATTATAACTAAGGGCAAACATTTATTTGAGAGTGAAGTATGAAGATAATGCAGAGGCGTTGTGATATATAGAATAATAAAATTAAGTAAAGGAACGCGTGGTACACTTTAGAAAGGTGATATGGAATGGCAGTATATTGAAACTGCAATGCCGCAAATGAGTTTATAAAACTGTCGGGCTGGTCTCTGCCACGGCCCGACGAAGTAAGGTGTCACATAAGCATAACCAGGGACAAGCGGTACGTCTCGCAATTTGCCGGCTGGCCGCATGACAGGTCAAATCCTACGGGAGCATTTATTATGTCCGCTTGTGTAGGACGACGGGGGTTAATTTCAACCCTGAAGAATCCGGAATATTTACGGCGGAATAGATCATCGCGTCTTTAAAACGTAACACATCTATAAGTATAAACGATTATGATAAGATTTAAATGGATTTCTAATTTGGCCCGACATTATCTACATTTACTAAAGAACGTTGGTGACTCTCAAAGAAATGTAATTCTATGGAATTATTCATGATGATTTAATAAATACCAAACATATATAAATTGGGAATTATTATAACTAATACGTCAGCCATTTGCGAAGTAGTAGACCCTGCATTACAATAAATGAAGCATTGAATGCGTGTCGATTTATATGAAAGTTAAGTTATTAAAGAAAGTAAATATTAATGAAAATTTGACACGCATTCATTGTTTTAAGCGATCCTAGATTTAAACTTTGAAAATTGAAATAATTATGAGCATGCAATAATTAAATAATAACTATAGATAGAAATGTACATTATAGAAATATGCACCCAAGAAAGATAGAGTGAGGTAAGCTAGATTATTAGATACATTTACACATTCCATTAATTATTCAATTTAGTTATACAAATGGTAGTTTTTACATTTTATAATTTAGATAAGTAGTATGAAGAAGAGCTATAGCATATTAGAGTACTCTAGAGTTTGAACACAGACAGGTACCTGTTTTATAAGAAGTTTTCTGATTCCATTAGCTTAGCAGCAAAAAGTTCACGAGTGGCAAGTTTCTTGTATTTAGATATTTCATTGAATTTCACAGCAGCAGCAGCAGCTTTTTCATTTATTTCAGGCAGCAGATCTTCATGGTCAATTTATGACAGGCAATGGAAAGTTCAGTATCCTATAGGCCATCTCCCAATGGAGAATAATCTAGGTGCTTTACTCGGTCATACCTTGGCAGGAACAAATTATTTTTATATTTTTGGAGACTCAGTGATCGAGAGCAAAACTAAGGTTTAAGTGAATGTCTCCAGCAAGTCTAAGATGGCCTCTTTTCTTATCTTGATCTTTCACATTTTTGTGAAGATATTTTTAGGTTCTACTTAATCTGCCCTGAGGATAATCAATGCATTTTGTTGGTTTTTAATTAAAGAAAGCTGCCGTTCTATTGTTTACATTTTACATTTACTAATTACATTTTGGGGAATTTTTCTTTAATCTATTATCTATTACTGACCGATGCTTTTAAATTTCAAAAACAAAAAGGGAACATAAGATTATTTTAACTTTTAATTAAATATTACATCAGATATTTTTAGAATTATTATTAAATGAAATTTAAGCAAAGCAATAAATACGAACTTTATAATCCAAAATAAATGATTAAAATTATACAAAATTATATAACTAAAAGAAATCTAAATTATATTATTTTATCCCTATTTATTGCGTTTAATTTGAGATCGAAATGTGTGCGTGTTTATGCTGAATTCTACATATATTTATACATTTTTAATATTGTTACACACACAATTCGATATCAAAAAGTTTAAATTTGGGCGGGATAGACCGGTCAGTGAGAGACGACAGAAAAAAGTGAAACTTAAGATTCGAATACGAATCTTACTGTTTCAATATTATATAATACTAAATCATCCATGCATTTTACTACTCTTACAAAATGCTTTATTTACCACCCTCTTTTACAGTCTGTGGTTTTAATTGCCACAGCAATCTTCATCAAAACTTTATATCTCCTAACTTCAACTGGTAACTGTAAAAGAAGGTGGTAAATAAAGCATTGTGTAACAGTAGTAAAGTGCATGGATGATTTAATATTATATGATAAAATCTATAGTTATTTGTAATTCTGATTCTTTGAATCCACACTGAATCTGATAAACATTTATCTTTGATTGGAATCTATCAATTCATCAAAAGTTTTGGAAGCACAATTTATAATGGATATCATTGCTCTTCAGGATAAAATAAAGCAGTTTTTTTTCTTTTTATATTCTTAAGATTAATGTTGTGGCAAAGTTTCATATATGTATATTATTAAAACAGGCAAAACTCACTATACATATTGCCACACACAGCAAGCTAGAGTAATCAATGTATGCCAGAAGATTAAAATTCCCATCTTGTGCCTACTCATCAAATATCCCCAGAAGCCAGAAACTAGTCTGGGCATATTGGATGAATAGGCACTAGATGGGGATTTTATGCACAAGCCTTCTGGCATACATTGATTACTTTAGCTTGCTGTGTGTGGCAATATATACAGTATTTTGCCTGTTATACACAAGCATAAGAGGTAGTGGTCATGTGATGTTTATATGTATATTATAATAGAAAATAAAGAATTGTTGAATCCATGGTTGCATCTTAAATGTGGATGTCTACCTTTAAGATCATACTTATAAATATTGAACTATATATTTATTAAATATTGTATTTTTATAACACTAAATTAGGACTCACAAATAAAGGCAAAACTTCCCATACAGTAGTGCCACCCTGTGCCAAACAGAGTAATCAATGAAAGCCAGAACAAATTATGTGCTAGTATAGAGATGGTGATCATGTGATGTTTGATGACTCACAAATAAATGAAAAGAGCAGGTATATAACATTGTATGTACAAAATACGTTCACATGTCCAATACTCATTAAGTATAGCTAACCACTAAAAACCTTCTAAAAGCCAAAAAATGGTTTCATAGCTCTTTTACTTCATAGCAGGAATCATGCAAGTATATAAAACAAATGCAGAACATTCTTTTCCTTATGAACCATTAATATATGCTGTATAAAAACTAAATCAGTTGATTAAAGTGAATAAATCTAGGTTTATTTCAATAAAATATTCATTGTAAAAATCTAATGAAATAATGTATATATTACTCCTATAATTAAAATTAGGTATTAATAATTTATTAAATATTATATATAAAGCAAAATAGAATAATTCCAAACAAGCAGAACTCAAGTAAGGTTATTCATGAGTCATTATATTCCAAAATAATTACAAATATATATGTATAATAATCTTACACAAAACATACAGTTAATAACTTTAAAGTAATTAATACCAACAATCCATCTTTTTTTAAATGTAGGAAATAGATATAAAAATTAATTATACAAGAAAAAAAAGAATATATATATACATTATTCCTATGCAATACATACAAATGTTAAAATAATAATAAATAACAATATTGTTTCACATAATACTATAACAGTTTTAAACATTTCTTAAACATATAGAATCACATTAAACATATAGAATCACATATTGTCGACATCTTTTGTGTAGTCAGCAGCAAAAGAATGAAATAGTCTGATACCATTGTAACTAAATTGTCCATGACTACTTGCCACATTAAAATCTGACAATATCAATTGAAAATTTATAGCTAAATGAGTATTTACAAAAAGTACTTTATGCTACAAAAAGGAACAATAATACATATCAATAATCATCCTATACTCATAACGCTTAGCATCAAACAAGTCACAAAGAATTATCATAAATATTAAGCAATTTGATCTACACCTACCAAAAGTAATAAACATGGTATAATTTGGTAAGATACATAATGAGAATAGTGAATAAATAGGACAATCATGTCAAGTAGGGATATTATATAACAATAAAATGTAATAATATAAAAAGCCATCAGAGTAGATCTAAACAAGAATTTTACTAGAATAGTCGTAATAATAATAATGAAGACAAAAATAGTAACTACTTTATACTTTCTTTATGCTGTCTTTTCTATTTGCTCTCATAAATATCAATTAATTTTATCAATACCCCATAGATGTAATAAACTTTATTAAAAAAATATTAAAAAATTTGATGAGAAAAGAAAGTACCTATGGCCATATGTAGTGAGACTAATATACTAATTCTTTCACATACCCTTTTTTGTGTGTGGTTTTGATTTTATCCATACAGTGATTGATGATTTATAGGAATCTATATTAAATAACATATAATTGCATATTAAGTTCATAATGATATTATAATTTGACTGTAAGATGAAATCTTCTCTTCACTACATTGTTCACAAAAACTATAATATATACATCTATGATACCAAAAAATAGTGTGCTCACAAATGTACTTTATAAGCGGCTTACTCTATCTAACAACTAACGTCCTATTAATTTTCATAAACATCACATGATCACAAATTCTTATGCTTGCTTATAATTGTTATTAAAACAGGCAAAAACTCACTAAATATATATATATAATATTGCCACACAGCAAGCTTAAAACCAATCCTGCCTAATAGGATATTGGTTGCTATGGTTATTAAAGAACCAAAGACACCAAAATATATGGGTACTAAACTGAGACCAGACCTATATGACTAAGCTGATGGGCTTGGATTGAAAATATTAAAGTATTTTCAATTTAAGACTCATAGTTTTGTAGTCAAGTAGAGATAAAAGGTGACTGCTGGAGGGTTGCATTAGATCCTAAGATCTAGGTGCAGTGCTCTAAGATTCAAAGCTTCTCACTGATGAAGACCACAAGCCAAAAACTAGTCTGGGGATATTGGATGAGTAGGCACTAGATGGGGATTTTATGCACAAGTATTCAGACATCCATTGATTACTCTGTCTTGCAGTGTGGCAATATATATAATGAGATTTTGCCTGTTTTAATTTTCATAAAAGATGCTTTCGACAAAGATATCAAAATATTTTATTTAACTAAAGAGATACCTCTTTTATTTAGTGGATCTTGTTAATTTGCAATATCCTCTTATTTTTTAAGATATCATAACTACAGAGGATTAGATAAATAGTATTTATGTTCATAAAGTGCCTCTAAATGAGAAGTAAATAAGTTTAGCCATTAAATATATTTCACTCAAAATATATTCAATAATTATAATATAAAGCTAGTGCAATTTTCAAACTTTCTATATAAAAGATATACCTATTTGCTTTCAAAGTTCATCTACATTTTGTAAATGCACATGTTTTTATTTCGGCAATATTTTTATGCTAAGAGTAATTATAAAACGTATTTTGAAAGCATTTATTATTATTTTTTGGTATTGGATGTGGATAAAATTATTGATTTATCTGATACTTCTCTAATCCCACATATGTATTTAGTTTAAAACAGTGCAAAACTGTCCATATAGTAGTGAACAAGCCATAGTAATCAATGGATTTGTGCATAAAATTCGTATCTAGTCCTTGCCAATAGTCCCAGACTAGTTTCTAACTTGCGACATTCATCCATTGTTAACTATGACTTACACTGGGTGGTACTACTGTTTGGAGAGTTTATCAATGTTTAACAGCTGGTGTAAGATTAGGAAAGGGTGATCATGTGTTGTATTTAGTTTATGACACTTATATACACAACTTTTCACTTCTTTTTCTTTTTAAATTATAGCTCCATGATAATAAATATATAAATTCAACATTCCTTCTTTTTCTTTTTAAAACTTGTTTTATTACAAACTATAATTTTTTTTCTCTTCCATACAATGTTTCAACTACATTCTGTAGTCATTATCATAATATCACTAAGAATAGCAAATAATATAAATTTTAAAATGTTTTAAAAAATTAAACAGCATTAAATTTATTAAAATCACACCCATTTTATAAGATCGCACTCATTAATAACCCTTTCATGGTTTAATGCAGTGGTAGGATATCAGACTGTGGAATTTAAAATCTTTGATTGAATCCAGTGCTAATAGTTACAGGGCTCGAACTTTTGATGAACACCTGAGTAATAAATAGTCATTCAATTAATATTATTTTACTCTTCAATATAAGTCACTAAACATAACATGATCACCATTTCTTATGCTTGCTCATAACTGTTGTTAAAACAGGCAAAACTCTCCATACAGTAGTGCTATTAAATGCAATCCAGAGTAATCAATGGATGCCAGAAGGCTTGTGCATAAAATCCATATCTAGTGCCTACTCATAATATCCCCAGACTAGTTTCTAGCTTGTGACTTAGGGATTTTATGCACAAGCCTTCTGTCATCCATTGATTACTCTGGTTTTCACTGAGTGGCACTACTGTATGGAGAATTTTGCCTGTTTTAATATAAGTATTAACATATGTATTAGCTTTTTTTCTTGTAAAATTAAACCAATAAAATATTACATGACTATCATGTGATTTTGGCCTACAGTAAATGGCATAAAGATGGTGGAAAATTATAATGCTCTTTTGAAATTACTGAATAATTAAATGTTTTAAGTATCACATAAATAATTAAAGCAAACAAAAGTTTCTGGAATTTTTGAATAAAAAGATTTTATTTTTTCTTGATATCTTGGATATAATTCTTCTGTTTCTTAATTGAATGAATGTAACGGAGATACTGTGATTGATAAAGCTATGAAGTTGATTTTATTTACTTTTTATGTCCATATTTTTGATAGAACAGATTGCTTGTGTAGTTGATTCTATTATTTTCATAAGTTTATTTTTAAATTGTGATCAACAATGGACAATTTACATTTATTCACAATTGTGTTTTAATTAATTAAATAAAACTGTAATTTAATTTCCTATGTTAAAAAAATGAAATATTTTATAGAAGTAAAATTTTTAAAAAAATAATTTTAATTATACCATTGATTATTGTTTTACAATTAACGCACATTCTTTATATTTTTGTGGCATTAATAAATAATAAATACTTCCTTATTTATTTTAAAACTATCTAATATAGAAATTTAAATTTGTGTACTTTTTATGTATGTTTATTGTATTTACACATGTATATATGTGCAAATATCTTTTCTTCTCATGTGCCATAACATCAGCCGGGAAGCGAACCCGCTAACCCGGGATAACTTCTTGTAAAGCAGCCATCGCTGACCTCTCTACCACCAATGCTTTCCCATTAAATGTATACTTGAGAAAATGCTACAGAATAACTATTATGGAAGTCTTCGCTTAATGACAAAAGGATAGTAGGTTTAGCTACAGAATAGTTTTACTTGGATTTAAAAGCTCACTTATTGAGAATTAAGAAAAGAAAAAGCATTAATCAACTGGATTGCTACCTTCCACTTGGTTATGGATTTAATATTTTTAATCTTTGATTTATTTTTAGGTAACAACAATTAAATACCATTTACCAAACCAGACCAAATACTTAAAAAAACAATCGAAAGCCTGTTACAATCCACATGATGGGTGGGATATATTAACCACTATAACATAAGATGTTACATAAACAATGAGGATTGCCAAATTCCTCTACAAGCTTTATGATAAATGTTTAGCCAGAGCCAGCACTTAAAATATCTCTATCAGAAACCACTCTCCAAACCCTTGACCATGGTTTCGTGCTTTGGCACTGTCTGAACCTACACTGACACCTCTCTGAGGAGTGCCAAAGCATGAAACCATGGTCAGGGGTTTGGGGAGGGATTTCTGACAGATATTTTAAGTGCTGGCTCTGGATAAGCATTTATCATAAAGCTTGTAGAGGAATTGGCAATCCTCATTGTTTATAACTTACAAGCTTAAGAGATAGGGTCATGTGATATATGATTCTTATTTTGAAGATGTTATATATTTGTATATATAACATACTTGTTAAACTCCGCACATAAACACACACATTTAATGCACTTGGACGAAGACACGTTTTAAATATATATGGAGATTGAAAGTTTTGTACTACTTTTAAGATGTCATGTGTGGGCAAAAAATTAACATTACAAATAATGGTTTTATATGTGTGTACAGGCTATATATGCAATATGTATAGACGAAACTTGTATGCAAGCACAATAAAGCTTTTACTATATTTTATTTAATTCTGAATAAATGTTTACATTTTAATAAAACCTGTTTAATTAAAACAAATTCTTATCTTAGAATTGAGAAACAAAAAATTAGTTTTGAATAAATATTTCCACTTTCTAATGGAATCCATTATTTATAAATGCATCTTAGTTGAGATATGCACTTTTTAATTTAATATAAATATTTTAAGCTCTAATGGAATGCATTTAATTGCCAAAAGCTTTATCATAGATCAGTAGAAATTCAACTTCGTTTTAAAAAAGGTGAAAAAGCTAAGAATAGCATAGGTGAAATTTGTAATTTATTTGATCTTGTAAACAGATTAATGTAATTCTTTAAATTTGAGCTACATATTTTTAGCTGCACGTTAATGTATGTTTTTGATGTGTTAGTATGAAGGGAAGAAATTGTATCAGGCTGATTGTGTTAGAATATGCAATAAATTCATAATAATATAAAGTGAAACCTTAGGTTGTGAATAAAATTATTGTGGTTTCCTTATCTGTTAATCATTAGTATGTGTATAATTTTTGTCAGTGCCTAAAGATTCAGGATTCAATTCTAAAAATAAGTCTAATAAATATAAGCTGAGCAAATATGAAGAGTATGAATAGGAAAAAAATCATCATTTAAAATGCTTCTTGGAGTCAAATTAACAATTAAAAATCTAGATCTAAGTCATGAAAAAAATTCCTAGAAATGCTGGCCATTTATATAAATAAATCTATATATGATGCAACAATGTAATTAAACCACTAAACATCACATGATCACCATTTGTTAAAACAGGCAAAATTCTCTATACAGTAATACCACTCAGTGCAAGACTGAGAAATCAAATTGTTACCAGAAGGCTTGTGCATAAAATCCTTATCTAGTGCCTACTCATTCAATATCCCCAGCTCAGATCCATGACTCTTTACTGACAACAGCTACAAGCTAGAAACTAGTTTGAGAATATTAAATGAGTAGGCACTAGATAGGGATTTTATGCACACACCTTCTGGCATCCATTGATTACTCTGCCTTGCACTGAGTGGCATTACTGTATGGAGAGTTTTGCCTGTTTTAACAATGAAATTAGTTGTGTGCAACCACATCAAATCATTAAGAAGTGTGCATACTTTCATTTTTTCTTCTTATCATTGGAATAATTTTATAACAATTTTGATTTCTTCATTTGGTTTGAATTTTATAAAAGATTTTATATCCTCTTATTGAGTTTTTCTACTATTACTAATTTCTACTATTTCTATTTTTAATGTACATACAAATTATTTTTAAATACAAATATATTATATTTAATTTTAAGCTAGATAAAATTAGAAGGGATTTGAATACAGACTTCAAGCTCACTTTAGTCATGCACTCCATCCTATTCAACTGATGTAACTACATACATGTAAAAAAGATAAGTGATCTCCAATATACATATTTGTGTTAAACCAGCACTCATCAGTTGGACCAGATCATCATCTTGATATAAATTAAGATAGGAAGTCTCCAAACTTTAATAGACAGTCTTTAATCTCCTCCACTCTTCAGTGATCTATATCATTGAAAATCTGATGATGGCATCCTCATTTAGTGATTGAACTATCTCATTGTTATCTACCTTTAGTTCATTATTCCCAAAAAATGCCTCTTTCATAATTTTCATTGCTTCTTTATCAGTAACATCTGACTCTTCTGTTTTATTTCTAAACATCACATAATCACCATTTCTTATGCTTGCTCATAACTATTATTAAAACAGGCAAAACTCTCCATGTAGTAGCACCACTCAGTGCAAGCCAGAGTGATCAATGGATGCCAGAAGGCTTGTGCATAAAATCCCCATAGTGCCTACTCATCCAATATTCCCAGACTAGTTTCTAGCTTGTGGCTTTCATCAGTGAGGAGCCTTGGATCTGAGGGCACTGCACATAGATCTTAGGACAGTTTTACTTGTTTTAATAACAGTTTTGAGCAAGCATAAGAAATGATGATCATGTGATGTTTGGGGGTTTAACACCAATACTGCCTAATAGGATAGTGGTGGCTATGTTTATTAAAGAACGAAATACACCAAAATGTATGGGTACTGAACTGAGTTCAGATGTATATGACTATATAAGCTAATGAGCTTGGATTGAAAATATTGTGTTTTCAATTTTATTCTCATTGTTTTGCAGTTAAGTAGAAATAAAAGGTGACTGCTGGAAGGTTGCATTAGATCCTAAGATCTAAGTGCAGTGCTCTCAGATCCAAAGCTCCTCACTGACAAAAGTCACAAGCTAGAAACTAGTCTGGGAATATTGGATGAATAGGCACTAGATATGGATTTTATGTACAAGCCTTCTGGCATCCGTTGATTATTCTGGCTTGCACTGAGTGGCACGACTATCTGGAGAGTTTTGCCTGTTTTATTTCTCTATTTTCTGTTTTTTATGTATATTCCAATTAATATTTTTTTATTTCAAGCTTCATCTTATTAAACTCTCGGTCTGTCTTGATATTGTTTTCTATTTTTTTCATCATTTGTTTTGTATTTTCTCAAAATGTTTGATCAAGATTGTAATTCAATCTTCAGTCCAGTCTATTTCTCCAAAATGTGATCAAGTTTTGGACAAACATTTGATTTATTTACCCAAACTTTTGGTTCATTTCATGACAATTTTGTTTCATCAATTTCATCATGTCTAAATTAAGGGTTACATGATAGAATTTTTTAACTCATGATCTGAACTTCCATCTCATCATTTACTGATTTCCCACTCTTTTCTGTATTTATGATTTCCTCCTTGTTTTCTACTTTCTAACTATATGCCAAATTTGTTTTCTACTCTCTAACTATATGCCAAACCTTCCAGGTTTGCACTCATGGTTTAGAATCACCAAACAATACTAAGATCAATAAATACATAAATAAAAAAGAACATTACAACAATCTTTCAGTATCTTCCTGGGACACCCTGAATACTTGTACCTACTTTATTTCTGCCCTAATTGATAATATAATAAAAACCATTATTTTTTTTATGACCATCAATCTGAATGCATTAAATAACTATTCCAGTTCTGTGGTACCCATGTACTTTTTTCTGTCAGGTGTATATATTATTAAATGCACATTTTAATAACACACACACACACACACACACATATATATATATATATATATATCTTAATGATGAAAATAGCTTAATTATTTAGGATGTAGATTTAAATTTGAGATTGTAAAATAAATTGTTCAAGGGTAATAATTAAACTTTCATTGATGATGACCAAAGTAAGATAAATTAACAAATGTTAATCACACGATAAAACCCCTAGTTTATTAATATCAGGAATCTTTAAACAACCTCTATAAATTTAATCTTTTATCCTGATCGATGGTATTAGTATAGTCACTTTGACTGGAACAGATTGAGATATTTAAATTCCAAAAAGCTTTAATAAATCCCATTAAGCAGGAAAATATAACTGTTTTAAAAGCAAACTGGATTAGAGTGAAAAGTGGAATTTTATTCATGAAGGTTGATTTGATAATGAAAGGGTATTGTCATGTAATTTGCATTTGGTGAATCATCTAATTTTATATAAAATTATGTTTATTATATAAATAATCATTAATATTAGTGAGATTTAAACTTATTAAAAATAGCTAATAGTCTGCTTTCAAAGTGCTTATATTTGCCAGTTTTAGGGGGTTTATTTAAATTTCTTGTAATTTAAATATATTCTCTATCCAAGGAAGCTAATAGTGATTCCCAATACAATATTTTGATCAAGTTATAATGTGATTATTATTCACATAAGTGGGTTAACTTCACACTACTAGTTTTTAAAAAAATATTCCAACCAATTCGACATGTTTATGTTGCTAGAAGAATGTATAGAAGAATATATAATTCAAACTATGCAAATGAACATAATTACAGACTGTGTGTAAAGGACTTCATGTTGAATAGCAGCGCATCTGTCTTAAATAACCTAACCTAAATTCGAATTCCATCCAGGTAAAACTTTTAAGAATTCATTAAGAAGTTATTTTTTGTTATTTCAGGCAATTAGTGCATAACTATCCCAAATAAACCTGAGAGAATAAATAAAGGAATATTTCATTATTCTTAGCTACAATATAAGAAAGCACAGAAAATCAGTCATTTTTACCACCTGACAATTAGCTCACCTGGTCAGCACTTGCACTTATAGAAAAGGTAACTCATTTTTCTACAAGCTTCCTCCAGTGATATTTCTGAACCAACATGTTATATAGTGACAGTTTGATTATTCACAAAAGTTTAAGGCACTAACATGCCTCCCAAATCTTAGATCATCTTCAATATACTCATTGCCTTTCTAAATTTTGCAATCTATTTGAAAATGTTCTTGAGACTCATGACTTCACTGCCACATACATTTTATATTATATGGTTCAATAGTAGCTTGTTCAATTCAAAACAAATTCATTGTGAGTTAAAGTACAAAACATACTATCACATTTCATACCATAACTCATGATCTAGACATGATAATGCCTAAAAGTTTTTATGGTAAATAACTGAACTATGTCAGTACAGAACACTTGTTGATTTAGAGTTGTCTTTTCCAGCATATGGGAGAGAGAACCAGTCACTTTTTTACTGAAATACATCGTGACTCCTTTATGCTTTCTTTATGAGATATTATAGTGAGATCT
Source organism: Epiperipatus broadwayi (assembly GCA_028023455.1). Lineage (NCBI taxonomy): Eukaryota > Metazoa > Onychophora > Udeonychophora > Euonychophora > Peripatidae > Epiperipatus > Epiperipatus broadwayi. The sequence continues at coordinate 1,979,385 of JAQFVV010012400.1, read as the reverse complement.
TCTTGTTGTGGGATGTGGACAATATGCAAGTAGCTTATCGACCAGATTAATAAGATACTGAAGCCATCAGACTAATTCAAAGCAACGTTAACTGTCTAGTACAATTCCCAAGTTGATACACACCACACAAAGCTCACTGTGTGACATAGGATATTGTTTTGAAAATGAACCTGACAATTCACAAGATCTCATATGCTTACTTATAAGCTTCTAAAAGCATTTGTTTTTATCTATTTGAGCCACTAGCTCTTAGTTTGAGTAATGAATGAACACTGGTTGACATAGTTCTATAAAATCCTTAACTTTAGAAACAAAGGTTTTACAGCATTATACCGCCAGATATCTATTAATTATTAAAATTTTAGTAAAATATTCCTTGGTTGGTATAAAAAAATAGTTATACTTGGAAACATGTAAAGCTACTGAAATTTGACAGAGGTCTTATTCTTAAGCATCATCCAAATGAAAATTTAAATGAGAACTAAATAGAGGATTTAATATTGTATTAGCATCAGCGTACCCCAAAGCATACCTCAAAGAGGATTTTTCCAACCAGCTGTTAAAGTACAGCATTGAGAAATAGATCAGTTAAGATTTAAAGTATATTTAGTTCTGCAATAATCCAATGCACAAAAGATTGGGATAACTGTCACAACCACATCAGGCACTCAATTGGTATAGGCACTAAAATGAGAATATTTTAGAGAATTGTTTTTATTACATCGATAGTAAAAAAAATACTTAAACAAATAAGTAAATATGCAGGATCATTTTTTTAATGGGAAAAGTATCCCCTCCCCCATTCTTTTGAATCAAAAATTGTTCAATTATCTAAATAAATTTTACATCATTCTCTTTAAATATTTTTCTGATTAATCCTTTAGCAAATCAAGTAAATGTTAATAGACCACTTAACATCACATGATTGTCATTCCTTATGCTTACATAAGTTGATAATATAGACAAAAGTCTTCATACAGTAGTGCCACTCAGTGCAAGCCAGAGTAATCAATGTATGCAGAAAGGTTTGTGCGTAAAATCTTTTCTGCATCCATTGACTACTTGGGCATGCTCTGAGTGATGCTATAGAGAGTTTTCTTATGTGTTATCAGCTTTTGCAAGCATAAAAATCATGATCATGTGATGTTAAGTGGCTTAATGCCAATGTTGCCCAATAGGATTATGGTGACTGTGGTTATTAAAGAATGAATGACATTAGAATGTATAGTTGTTGAAATGACCAGATCTATATGACTATATAAACAAGTAAAACATTATTATGTTTTAATTTTGAACTTAAAGCTATACAGGTAATTAAAAAAATGTGACTGCTGGAAGATTGCATTGAATCCTAAGATCTAGATGGAGTGCTCTCAGATCCAAGGCTCCTTACTGATGAAAGCCACAAGTTAGAAACTAGTTTGGGGATATTAGATGAGTAGGCACTAGACAGAGATTTTATGCACAAACTTTTCTGCATCCATTGATTACTCTGACTTGCACTGAATGGAAAGTTTTGCCTCTCTGTGTTAAATGTTAATAGAAAAGTAGACAAAAAAAACCTAGGGGATCTTTTATTTTATCATACCTGTGATATAACGTTTTTTTTTCAGATAATCTGAAGGCAGTTTTTATAATCTGAAAATTTTAATTATTTACAACAATGATCACAGATAAATCAGGTGATCTAGTAATATCTAAAATAATAAAGAAAAGTTATCAAATAAAAAAAAAAGGGATTATTATGATTTTTTCTTATTCTATGAGCTTTTTATTGTTTATTATATTTTATTTTGTTTCATTGTTCTCATTTTTTCTAATTTTCTTTTTTTTCTTTTTGTATATTTTTCTAATAAATTTATTTTTATTTAAACCATATTTTCTTGTAGTACATTTATTATTTTTTTTTAAAAATTATTGCAAATAAAACCAAACACTTTTGTAATAATTATAGAGCTAATATCTCTTTAACCAACCCTCACATAGGAATAATGAAGAAGTCAGACATCAATTGCTATGTGATGAGGGTTGGACATTCAGGCATCCCTGTTTTATTGTCTAATTAAAAGAATAGGATATCCATTTACTGAGCAGCATTGTTTGGTTAACTGAGTTAACTGTGCATCAGCTTTCTGAAAGCAAAAGTCCTATTGTTCTTGGAAAAAAAATTGCCTAGATTAAATTGCAAGTTATAAATATGACATGATATATATTTCTGAACCATAAGCTTCTTTCAATTAAGTACTGATAGACACAGTCTTTAATGCTTGCTTTAGGTAATAAATTGATTGGATTGGGTTTGTCACATATCAATTTCAGGTCTCTTCTGAAAACAGCAGATTTAATCTGAGATATGTGGTTGAGCTCCAGATATATGCTATTATTTGTGTTTTATTTTCTAGGATAAAAATGGCACCCTGAGTTAATGTATTGGAAATTGCATTTCATATTCACTGAGATCATTATGCATAACTATTCCATAATAACTAGATTATGCAAAGTACATGATAAATGAACAGTGAAAATCTTTGGGATTATCTTATTATTAATTTAGCCAATGATTTCCAAAAGGAGCTTTCACCTATTTATAAAGTCTATATACTGTCTTATAATTGGCTTCCTGATGTTAGGAATGCCGTGCTTATAATCCATCAAACCAGCTATTCATCCAATACTGGTTAAGTGAAGGATCTAGCTATTCTTAGAGTGAAAACAATATGTGCAAAAAATGTTCAGTTTCACCAACAAGTAATTAGTCCAACTGATAACTAATGCTTTCTTGTGTAATGTTCCTCTATGGGATCCTACAGAAAAGGCCTTTGGCATAATGCAAAGCTGTTATGTAACTGCTCTAGAAGTAATCTAACTTTTGCATAAATGCAGAAAATCTTAATTAAATCAAAGATGTATGTCATTAATATGGATTTGAACTTTGGATGCAACTTACACGACTGAGAATTTCTCAACCCAATTTAAGATCACTAATTGGTAGTTTACCCATAACCATCCATGGTTAGCTATCCAGTGTTGGTTGGTAAATGGATATTTAGTTATGATTGTAAGGTAAAAAGATGTGGTATTATTGGTGTAAAGGTTTGTGATAATGGCATTTTATTTATAGTTAAATGTCACATTCCATCATTTAATTGAAATTGTCAAGTTTTTAGAAATTTCGCTACTGATCAACAAAATGTGATGTTATTATCTCTTGTTTCATCAATTATTCATTGATAACATCTATTAGCATTTATTCAGAATTTTTATCATCCTTTTTATTATAGGATTAACAACATTATCTTTGATTGTCATCCTGGGAGATGGTATTCATAATATTGCCGATGGACTTGCTATAGGTGCAGCATTTTCTAATAACGTAAATGATGGAATTTCAGTCTCTATAGCAATTCTCTGTCATGAAATTCCTCATGAATTAGGTATGTTGTACTGTGTGTCTGTATTTCTCTTTTATTTATATATACATAATATTTGTTTACATAAACATTTGTTATTGATATTAAAATTATACTGATGTTTTGTTTGGATTCCATCAGCTACCTTCAACGATATTTCAGAGGTGCCCAAAAATTTGCTGGAATCCAGTTAAAATATCAGATTAATGCTAATATAACCAAATATAAGTAAAATACAAGTATATATTATTAAAAAGAGGTTGCCTTGACAACAGTTTGAAATTGTTATTGATATTGGGTTTGTCTAAGTGTTGACTGGCTTTTTAAATATATATTTATTCTCTATGAAAATCTTCACGATAATATATGTATATAATTAATACAGTTTTAATGGTATGTAATCAATGGTGAGTAATATATTCTCTGAAAGTTGTTTATATCAATGCACTTTCCTCTATTGTCAAATTTACTTTTCAAATGAAAAATCAATTTAACTTTCATCTGTTTTGTACAGTTCTTGTAAGGATAGCAAATCTGGTAAATGATAATAAATAGAGTAAATGTCAAATTTAAATCTGAAGTAACAAAGCCTCATTCAATGCATCAAATTATTTAATTTCATAAGTAAATAAGCAATTATTTTTATAGCGCTATGTTTATAATTGTAATGCATTTAAAGATCAGCCTTTTCAAGCTATTGTGCATGCGCTTTTTACGAGTGTTAATAATAAATGAATACCTTCACTCCCAACATGAGATATAGTATTTATGAAAGAACAAAATGAATCCACTTGTTCTTTCCAATCCAAATGCTTATATATGGGCAAATCTTAAGTACTGGAAGTGAAAGCGTAAGGTGGTTTATCCTCATGCTTTCACTTCCAGTACTTAAGATTTGCCCATATATAAGCAGTTGGGTTAGAAAGAACAAGTGGATTCATTTTGTTCTTTCATAAATACTATATCTTGTGTTGGGAATGAAAGTATTCATTTATTATTAACACTCGTAAAAAGTGCATGCACAATAGCTTGAAAAGGCTGATTTTTAAATGTATTAATTTCATAAGATAGAATTCATTTTAATATTCTTTATATCAATGCACTGCATATTATAGTTAAATTTACAATACTTGCGAAGATTATAATTTCAGTTATTATATATTTATATTAATAGAGTACAACCAACTGCTACAGTTTCACCAGCTTGCTGTTTAAAAATCCAAGTTTGAATATGCATCTTTAATATATTTATATATGTAAGTTATAAATTCTAACATATATAAGATCTTGTGCATGAAAAAATGCTGTTAAAGAGAGAATAAGAACAATAGAATCATATCTATATAAAAAAAGATATATATGAACTGTAAATTAAATCTATATTTGGCATTAAAGAGTTGTAATAATCTTTCTTTGAAAAGCAATTTTCTTAATCATACTTTGTATCTATCTACAGGAAGCTTCAATTAACACTAGATTGTAATGCTTTTATATTAACATTTTCAGATCTGTTTCAGGTTTATGCCTTTATCAGTGAGAATTTATGAATCAAAACTCTTAACTGATGGACTTATTCATGTAGCAGCTATCCTTATCTACTTTATATTAGCCCAGCTAAACATCTGAAATTTAGAATAAATCCAAGATTTTGAATGGAAGAAAGCTCAGTTAGTTAATTACATAGATTTGACAACAGATTTGCAACCATTTATTTTAGTTATCTCAGTTTTAAGGTGGGAGTACTGAAAACCTCATGAGTTATATGTAAACTAACCATCAGAAAATTGAAGTATAGAATGGACCCACCTATACTGTAGCTTTGATTGTATAAAAGCATACCATTTGCTGATGTATTAATATACAGAGTATGATGTATGTATAGTAACATAATTTCAAGACAGTTATAAGCTATTCTAAAATCACTACAATTAATAAGAAGGAAAGCCTAAACTTCATATTTAACAATCATTAAATATCAAATTAATCTTCAGTTAATAAATGTAAATATAACTTTTTGATAGCTTGAATATAGATGAAATTAATGCAGTAATACTGAAAACCCCCAGTGAGATATATGTAAACTGAAGACTTGATATTTAGAGGTTGTTAAATATAAGACTCAGCCTTTCTCTCTTATGATTTTACAAATAGCTCATAATTGTCCTGCAATTACATTACTACACATAAATCATGTTCTACGTATTAGTGTTCCAGCTAATCGGATGCTTTTATATGATCAAAACTAAAGTATAGGTGAGTTCATTCTATACGTACATTTGCTGATAGTTTACATATAGCTCACTGGGAATTTTCAGTACTTCAGCATTAATTTCTTCTATATCCAAGCTACCATCTATTAATTGAAGATTAATTTGATATTTAGAGGTTGGTAAATATGAGGCTCTGACTTTCCGCCTTTCCCACTGATCAGTTTTCTGATTTCAGAGTAGCTTATATTATGATCTATGTAATTAGTATGTCATAAAATGGTATGCTTTTATATGATCAAAGCTAAAGTATAAATGGGTATATTCTATACTTGTGTTTGCTGATGGTTAGTTTACATGTAGTTCACTGGGAGTTTTAAGTACTTTCACATTAATTTGATCTATTTGAGCTATCAGAGTGTTATATTTAAATTCAGTTTTATGTTAGCTGTAGGTCTTTTCTACTTTTGGATAAATAGGATAATTTTTAGCAGCTAACATATACATTCAGGTACAGTTTCTTCCAACTCATTCCAGAACTAACTACTGCAAGCTTGATTTCAGCATTCTCATCTCCCAAATTGCTTTTTGGTATTTGCCTTCATAATTGTGGACTTAGAATTCAAAGCTGAAACTATTATATTTATCCATTGAGCTGCTATTCTTAGCTTATTTATATTATTTAATAGTGTTAAATTTAAAATATCAGTAAAAGCAGTAACTGTCAAAGAATGTGGGTTAAAATTAAGGTCTTTGTAAAATGAATTGATATATTTCTGATACGACATACTGAATTAAGTAACCAATAAATTATATTCTGTCTAGTGCATGCTATTTGTATCTGAAAAAAGGCTAAATAAAGAATTCATCATGTTTTTGACTCATTTTGTTTTTGTTTACAGTTTTAAATTATACCTGATAAATGCTCAGTGGTTTTTCTGGGCATTAGATACTCGGTGACTCTGTGTTATTGAATTACACAATGTGCATACATTAAAGAAGAATTAAACAGAGCAAAACTCTCTCCATACAGTATTGCCACCTGTGCCAAACAGAGTAATCAATGGATGCCAGAAGGCTTGTGCATAAAATCCTCATCTAATGCCTACTCATCCAATATCCCCAGACTAGTTTCTGGCTTGTGGCCTTCGTCAGTGAGGAGCTTTGGATCTGAGAGCACTGCATCTAGATCTTAGGATCTAATGCAATAAAACTATCATGAAAGTCAAATTATTTTTTCAACTTGTGACCATGGTAAAATAACAAATACGTATGCACATCTAATTAACCACAATTCAAAAAGTAAAAATGCAGATTACTCTTAATGCTAAAAGAAATTCTCATAAGATCGAAGGTTTCAAAACCAAAATAATTAATCTAAAGAATTTTGGATTCTTCTCACAATTTTATTATGTTTATAAAAGATAACTTATTTCTGGAATATTTTCAGTATATATCAAATTTTCAGTCATTTAATAATGAACTTAAAGCATTTCCTATTCTTCAAGTAATTATTCCCCTTTTAATGAATGGAATATTTTTATTAAGCAGTCTACAAATTGACCATCAAATACTGTCTTCAAACCACCATTGCAATTATTCTTCTTAAAGTACTTTATTAAAAAATATCAGATTCTAATTAATATAATCATTAATTTTTAAAAAAAATTAATATATTACTTTGAAATTTGTTTAATTTTTATTCATATAATAAAAAACTCATTCATGCAAGCCATTTTATGAACAAATGGCTGATAACTATCAGGTTGAATTATTTGTTAAAGTGATTACAATATGCAATAGTAAATTTAATATTAGGTTAAAACCAACCAATCCAATCAAAAATCCAAGAATAACAATAAATAATCACTTAAATAATTGAAAAATAACTTTAAAAATGCATCTATCTATCTCTACCCATCCACCTATCTAACTACCCACCCACCCCCCCCCCACCCATCTCTCTCTCTCTACCTACCCATCTACCCACCCACCTACCCACTCAGGCTACCTACCTACCCACCCACTTACCCCAATTTCTTATCTCCTATTTTCCTACCTACCCACCCCCATCCACATACCTATCTCCCCATTTCCCCACATATCCACCCCATCCACATACCTACCCACCTACTGACCCACCCACTTCCCCATCCTCCCACCTACCCACTACTCATCCACCTACTTACCCACCCATCTAATTACCCACTCAACTTTTCATGCACCACCTACCCCCATTTATGCCCCACCTACCCACCCACTTATCCATCTACCCATCCACCCATCTACTTACCTATTCTAACCAATAGGGAAAGGAAGAGGGGCTAATATAACCTTATGATGAGACTAAATGAGACTCCTAATATTGTGAAAACTAGTAATACATTCAGCTAAGCTCAGTGGTTGGTTAGTTATTATACACTCTTTATTTCAGAGACGTGCATTAAAAGAAAAGGAAATTTCAAAGCAATAATAAAATGCATAATTATAAAGTAAATAAATAAACTAGGAAGAGGAAAAACTTCACTCATTCCTATGCAACACATTTTTAAAAACATACATTTCCCTTCATCAAAATATATTCTCTGAGCAATAAATATTTTACACTTAAAGTAACATGTAATAGAATCTTTGTCTTTTCTTTAATCTCTTATTTAGCAAAAAAATATTTATCACCAAATAATTATTTATTGACATGATCTGATCTATTCTACTCTTATAGAATGAAATGTAATGTAACTTTCTCATGATACGATAAACAGTAATGAATTTCTTTTGCCACCACCATAATTATGATTCAAATGAATGGATTAATAATTAATGAGATAATAAACAATGATCTCAGGATCCTTCTTGTTAACTTTGGAAAGTATACTGTTGTTTGTGTTGAAATAAATGACTGGCATCCTGGTAGACTATAGGAGACATATACTTCTCTTATAAGCTAAGGTATCCTAATATATTATAATAAATGACTGGTAGACTATAGGAGACATACACTTCTCTTATAATCCTAATATATTATTATAATAATAATGATTACATAAAGAAGTGTTAATTTGCTTAACAATTACATGAACAAAAATATATAAAAATTAGAAAAATCATAGTCTTGTATAATAGAAAGAAAGGGTTCATTTTATATCTTTCTACTAACCCCTCAACAACGCAAATAAAATAATTAAGTTTAATTATTATACTTTTTATTAATAAGATAATGAAATAATATGCAGTCTGAAAAATGGATTAAATAATCTTAAGCAAGATTGAATAAGTATTCATTTCCTATAATTACATTTCCGTCTTTGGAATTGAAACATTTATGGAACTTTTTCATTTTTTAAACTTTGGGATTTTGGATCTGCATGAGAATTGATTATCTGATTCACAAGATTTCTGTTATAATTAAGAATTCAGGACACAAGAAATCACATATAGAAAAATAAAAACTAGATTAAAATAATAACAAATATATTTGTTAACATACTAAATATAATTTTAGTGTTAAAAGATGTGTGCTAATAGGTTAAAAGGTACTACTTAATTTATGTATACTTCAGAAAGAAAGCTAAACAAAGTTAATTTTATACTTAAAGTTTAAAAAAATATTAACAGATAGTTTATGGGTGTTAAAATACAATTATTTAATTGACTTTATAGTAATTAATCATCTGATTAAGTTCTTTTATTTGATAAGCTTTTAAAAAAAGATATCTCTAATTAAAGCTCATTAATTTATTTAAATAATATTCAATTGTTTAAAGAAATATAAGTTAATTATTAGGCTAAATTTAATTTATAAAAACGTAATTTCCTGCCTTAAATAAAGAATACACACACACATGACACTCTACCTCTTATGAATCCATCCATTTATTTATCTATCTAATCAAATTTATTTATCTTCATATTTTTAGCTGACTTTGCAATCTTACTATCTACTGGTATGTCTTATACAAAGGCCATATTGTGTAATTTTATTAGTGCACTTACTGCTTTCATTGGTCTATTTGTTGGATGTGCCATTAGTGATAATGAAACATCTCGTAATGTGATCTTCGCTATTGCAGCTGGCATGTTTTTGTATATTGCTTTAGGAGATTTAGTAAGTAATATATGAATAATTACTTTTGTTAATTTTAACATAGTATTTAAGGTTCATATTTAAAGTATATATATTAAAATAATTTTCCTTAAGTATAAATATTGAATGTTTTTTTTACTTCTTACCATTATTTCTAAGTAGAAGGTTTGAATAAAATACTTTCATTAATTTTTTTTAATGTTTCTATTATTATCATTATCATCATCAATCATTATTATTTCAAGATTAATTTTTTGTTTATTTTTTTAAAAATTTTGTTTAACATGCTTTCCATCTCACTCCAATTTAATATTTGTACTTCAATTTTTTAAAATAAAATTATTGTACTTTTCTCTTTAGAATCGTCCCCTTTTTAAGCCATATTAATTTTATAAAATATAGATAAAATATCATTAGTATGAAATCTATAGTTTCAGTGCTTATTTTCGTTCTGTGAATTTTTCAACTTTCAAGAACAGATCTTTTACCTCATCATTGTAAATCCAAACTCTTTTAACATAGAAAAAACCCAGGCAACTCTTTATACTTAGGCTTAGTAATTTGTAGATATTTGCTAATTTTTATATTTTAATTTAGTCTGTAAATGTGTGTATAAACTAATTAATTTATTGTAAAAGGCTAAAATCAATTTTGAATATTTGTGCGGATATTAGAAATTTTCAATTTTTTCTTTAATATTTAATTTTTAAAATAAAAGAATATTCAAGGTATAATTTATCTCTAATATTTAAAAATATTAATTATTATTTATTTCAGATGATGGAATTAATTCATCCCAAGAAAGGTTTCAAATGGAGTGTTTTTATCACACAAAATGTTGGCATGCTAACAGGAATTGCCATAATGGTAATAATTGCTCTATATGAGGACAAAATTATTCTCAGGTTAACGTAATAAAGTTTGACCTAAAGACTTTGCTTGGGAAATGGATTTTAGAAGATGATTCAAATAATAAACTGTACAAGAAATTGAAAATCGAATTTTATAAATGGATTTATAAAACATCGAACAGGTTGCTTTAATATAATTTACATTTCCTTTATCAAGAATGTGAAAAACATTATTAATTAAAGTTATTTAATATTTTTGAAATGTTTTCCAGATTTGTAAGTTTTTTGTAAAATAAAAGACATTGTTAAAATCAAATAAAATATTTCATAGTAGTTTTTCAGGGTTAATTATGAAAATATTAAAAGTATATATACAAATAATAAAACTATCTATATTTACAGCTATACTTTTTAATGCTTGCTTTATAAAAAAATTATTTATATAAATAAAAGTATTTAAAAAACTGCTTTCTAGGAGAGTATTGTGTAAATAAATATATAAATGCACCAAAGCAGTCAACACTTAATTAAGAACAATATTATTAATAATCTGAATCTATCTAATCTTGAGCATTATTAAGTTTGTTATATAAGTAATACCTGTTTTGAGTGCAATTTGAAAGTTATAATTGACTTTTTATTATTATGCTTTCAATACAGGTTATATTGATCTGTTTAATGAAGTTTTAGTTAAAATTATTTGTATAAATAATTCCATTCTATGTAGTCAAGTTGCAATCTTTAGTATCTATATCAGTGGTTGTCAATCTGTGGGTTGTGATCCCTTTGAGGGTCAAGCAACCCTTTCACAGGGGTCACCCAAGACCATTGGAAACACATTTTCGATTCATAACAGTAATTAAAATGAGGGGTCACCACAACATAAGAAACTGTATTAAAGAGTCATGGCATTAAGAAGGTTGAGAGCCACTGATCTAGATCATAGATAATGGTAAATTTCCACTTTTATTGATATGGTTGCCTTGGCAACAGATTGAAATTGTTGATTGTTAATTATATTAGTGTTTTTAAGTATTGACTGCTTTCAGGGTATTTACATTTAATATCTATCTAACCTTTAGCATTATTAGATTCATTAAATATACATCTGTATATAGTTTCAGATAAAATATTATAAATGCATAAAATATTGAACTGTGTGATATTTTTAGTTAATTAAAAAACTAAAACACTAGATCCACTGTGAAAAGAACAAAAACAGCAAATGCTTTTTTGCCTACCATATCATTATTATTAGATGCTCACCTGCTAAGTCAAATTAGATTCTTGGCAATTATACCAATAATTTTTCTGTATACTGATCTTTTCATTATGGTGATAATAGAAATTATCAATGCTAATATTTGTTTTTTTATTTTTTTATATTTTGGCTGAGAATTCCAACTTTTTCTGTATCACATAAATAAGATCTAATCTCATTGAAGTTCCATCCTATTTTTTATTTACTTTGGGCATTAATTCTTTCTCTATTTTTTTCAGTCTTTATTATTCATATTCATAAGTAGCCACAAAACATACTGTAACTTGAACAATGCTATTATTAATTTTGAAAAGCATAGCCACACACCTAAAGTACTTTTTTATGTTTTCTTCTGCTGCCTATTAGAATTCATTTGTCACTTATAATATTTCTATTCTTTTTCCAATGCTATTTATTCATATCTGTAAAGAGTTAGCTTGAACAATTTTTAATCTTCATTTTTAAAAGAATATCCACACATCTAAAGATTTTCCCCTCTAGGTCTTCAGAATGTAACTCTTCTTCTGCATTTAAAAGTTTTAGGTACTTTTAAAAGTCCATTTTTCCAACAGAATTATAAGCTATGTTTAGATCAATAAAGATAGGCCCAGTTGCTGCAGCTTCCTCTCCCAACTATGGGCAAAATGTTTAATATAATTTTTAAAAAACAGTTTATAAGAAGACGTAATAATAATAGCGGACAATAACTTTTTGGATCATAGTTGGTGCTGGATTTACTTGATTTTAATATTACTATCATTATCATCATCAACCATTATCAGTCCACTGCAGGATGGTCTCTCCAAGTTCAATCCATCTTCTCTGATCTTTAGATTCTCTTCTCCACATCACCCATGCACACTTTCTTATTTCATCCATCCATCTCACATGTGGTCGCTTTCTGGGTCTTTTACAATCTCTTGGAATCCAGTTTAAAATTTCAATTGTCCATCTATAGTTTTGTTTTATTGTCAAATTTTTGGAATAGTTTCAATATAAAAAAATGCCACTGAATAATATTACCGAGCTTTGGGTTAAAAACTTTAGAAATATGCTATTTGCTATCTGGTATTTTGTTTAGGACACTTAAGAGAAAGACACATCATGGGGTTAACCAACTATTATTAGAGAAACACTGTGGAAGAAAAGCTCACAATTCTGCTTTACATGATTTTCAATGTGTTGTCAGTTGGAATCACCTCATGTGATAATTCTGTTCTTATAATGCTTTTCCTCATTCTATCAATCTTGAATTTAGAAGTGTGATGTGTTAGATTGGCAATCTCCTTAGCAGTGATATTAATAGTTCATTTTTATCCACTAATCTTATGCAAAAGTGATTTGGTATTATGAGTAGATCTTGCAAAGTTTTGCTATAGTCTTTCTTCACTTTTCTGGAATCATCCAGTAATTTTACTTGTTTGGCAGCTATTTCCAGACCTTTGGCTGGTTTTGTTCCAACATGAAATAGTTTCTATGGCAGCTGTTGTTATTTGTGTTAACCTATCACAACACTCTGCAAGTAGTATGCATTATCATATGAAATGAATTGTCTCATGAAAACCAGACTTCACTTTGATGTACCCCTCATTAAAGATTATGAAAATATAAAAGAAATCATTAAAATTATTTGTTTATTTTATATTGATACAGATATGTATGTAATTAGAATGATACATTATTCAATACCTTTGTAATCATTTTATTGAAAAAATTTGTATACAATTTAAACTAATAAATAGTATTGTAAATTACTTAGGATTAAATAAAGCCACAAATTATGTACAATGCTTAGACAGGGGAAAATAGTTGCTTTACATATAAAATGTATTAAATTTATGAATTTTTAATTTTTTTGTTTATTTACCTTCTTGTTGTTGTTTACATTTTTTTTGAATAGTGTATAATTGAAATTGTGTATATTCATACAGATAGTTTGTGGCTTCACTGTAAATATCTATTTCTACTGAGCCAATTTATCTGATTTAGCCATATTATCTATTGAAAATAAAATTGTTAAAAAGTTTTTCATGGTACACAGATTTTGAAATTCAAGATCCATATATCATGGCTCAATTTGCTATTGGTTAAATTCCTTAAAAATTTCCAAAAAATAAATTATTCAATTTTTTTTTTTAAAATCTCTTGATGTAGAAAATATTGTAGATGTATTTCTGAAGATAAAGTTAAATGGTTGAACTTAAGATAAATTAAAAGACAAAATTAATGGTCACTCTATCTTCTTTTGATCACAGAGGGCATAGAGCAGATTATGGGTAAATTTAGAATGGGGAATGTAAAATAAAGTGGCTAACAGGTTTATCTGGGCATAATTGCTGAGATATTCTTGACTTTGTTTAAGGAGAACCTATAATACATCACATGGAAAATTTAATTTACTGTGATAAAAAGTTGATGATGATGATTGGCATTGGCTAAACACAGGGAGATAGCAAGAGATCTTAATTATTGTTCAGACAATTGAGAAAATAAAACACATCAGCCAAAGTAATTTTAAATAATTTAAAATGTTATTAAATTCAAGTAAAACCAAAATAAACATTCTGGCAGATAAGTTCATTTTCTCACCTATGAATTTAAAAAAGGGATGAATAATATCTTCCTGCTGATGATTTATAAAAACTAATTCTAGTTTCCCAATCCAGGGATAGCGAAACAATAGTCTTGTAGGAAATCAATGAAACAGAGTGAGATGAGCACTTTCTAGTACTTTGAAATTAGAAACATCCTCTAGGACTTTGAAACTAGAAACATCATGTGTTCATAGAACTGCTCATGGTTAGGCACCTTTTAGCCAGCCAAGATTAATTTTAGTACAAGACAGAAAACACGAGAAAAGATTACGATCTTACATAATCTTAGAAAGAAGAAACAAAATCTTCAATTTTAGAAAACCAGAACACTATACACAATAAACCACCAGCCAAAAGATTTGCAGTTTGCAGGAAGTGCAAACTAAACTTATTTAAAATTAATTACAGGGCAACAAAAGAGGAACAGATGAAAGAAATGAAATTTAAAAAGATCTGCCAAAGCATTTAGCAAGGGTTAGTAGTATAAATGAAAAGAATACAAAGCATTCTAAATATAAACTCACAATATACTCTCAGATAAATAAATTTAAAACAAACATGAAATCTTAAAACTAAAATTCCAAGATACACTATAAATACAATAAGAAAATACATATAATAAATGCTTAAAATATTTAAATTGAATAGGAAAATGTTATTAAAAAATTAGGTTACTTTTTAAGATTAAGCTGAGACTTTAATAAGACATTTAAACCCTGGTTAGAATATGAAATCTTTTACCTTGAGGTATAAGGTTAAGAGTGGCAGAAGTCTTTTAGCATGGCACATATAGTTCATTTTACTGGAAAGTTCTGACAAAGATTTTAGGTTTCCATTATATGCTCAGGAGGCTGGAGGTAATGCTAGGGATCAGTTCTTGTTTAAGCTCTTAAGACATGATTTTGCAGGGATAATTTGGGATCTGGGGTTCATCTTTGAGTTGGTTTCACATTGCATGATGTTGATAAACTTCTTCATAGCATATAGTTTTGGCATTCTGCAGAGACAATTCTATTTAACAAATGAAAGTCCATAAGATAATTTCAGTGGAATCTTCTAGACAGCAAAATAATATTCTCAATAGTGGCTCCCAGACATGAACAGTGCTTTTAGAATTTATAGCAGCATGGCAATTCAAAAACGTCTCACAATTGGCTTACTAAAAGTTAAAGCAATACTAAATGAGCAGAATAAAAGCCAATAGCTGAAGAATCTTTAGTCTGAAATCCCAGGGCTATTTATATTAGCTCTTATCTTCCATAATATCTTTAATTAGCAATTTTTTACCAGGGCAAATTTCTATCTCAACCTAATCTTAATTAACCAGGGCGTTATCTTATTTAAAAATTAAAAAATAAATAAATGTAAAAACAAGTCTCAGCTTTTAAAAATAAATTTTCAATAGATTAAAATTGAAAATGAAAAAAACAGGAATGCACTAAAAGTTTCTAAAATTAAAAGCTTTCTCAAAAAGGATTAACTTTTAAATTAAAATATTCTTACAAAAGATAAAAAAATGTCACAGTGAAAATAGATTTTAAAACTAAAATCTATTGCAAATAAAAAAATTACAGATTCTTTTTTTTTTTTTTTTTTTTAAAGCGAGTTTGCATTAAATAATAAAATATAAAATTTTGATATCTTTCTTTTTAAGAACTTAAAAAAATAGGAAAGCCATTTTAAGCTATGTGATAGAACTTTTGAAGTAGATATTCTATCCAGTTCAATATATATATAATAAAGAGCTTGAGTTAGTATTCTAAATCTAATGTCCTATCTCCTCACTGAAGAAAGCCATAACTCTAAACCAGTCTGGGGATGCTTTCTCTTATGGCATTTATCATAAAAAAGGCTTGTTTAGAGCTATGCTATTAGCATGCTATTTATTTGTTACATATTGATAATGCAAGCTATATAGGTCATGTGATATGTGATTTTTTTCATTAATATATATATAAATCACTCTGAAACCTTATGTTTTTTCAGCAACCTTGAATAAATATAAAATCTGAACTTCAATCAGCATGACTTGAGTCATGCTGTTTGAAGTTGTTTTATATTTATTCATGGAGGGCTTTGTTGAAGAAATATTTGGGAGTATGGCTCAAATATTTTCATATCTGAATTTTCAGCTAGTGATATGTACTGGGATATTTTCATATATACTGTAGCAGTGCAGATTCTGAGGTAATAGAAAATCATCATCATCTCCAAATAAACAAAATATAAAATTAAATATATAAGAAAATAAATATGAAGAATGGACATGAGAGATCAACACAGACCTTAACTATAAATAAACTTACCAGAATTATACAAAAGTAATAATCATTCATCATTATGAATGGTCAATGCAATAAATCAGCAGTCAATCTTGTGACTGAATTTGAAAAGGATCTACTATAGACCAGGCTAATTATTTAGCTCTTGCCAAACTTAGAGCAGCAATACAACATAATTTGGATGAACAAGCTTAAGTGCTAATCCATAAGAATTAAAAAAATAATGCTGAGATACTAAAACATGCTGATCAGCCACTTAGAACCATTAATGTTCTAGCAAACTATAAACTTAATTTTTTAAATAAAATTAAATGTAGATTGCACCATCCAGCATCATCATCATCTGAATGTCCATAACACTAATCATGAACTCCCATTTTATAACACCATTTGGCATTAATCCAGCTCAGTGAACAAAAGCTCTATATCTGTTATTGTGATCAAGAGATAGAATACAACATACAATAATTTATATTCAAGGATTGAATATATTCACTGGAATGAGATATAAATTTATTAATAATTAAATTAAAGTCTGAATATCCCATTAATATAAATTCATTATTCTAATTTTTATCATAAGCTATCACATTGTGATTTACAAATTCTTTATAATAGGTTTACATAACACACACATACATATATATATAAGCACACAGATGTGCAGTATAATTATGAACATATTTAAATTATCATATACCTATAGATGAAATTCATTTTTATAATGCATGATTAATGACTGATTTAACATATGTGTGTGCACACACTGATATATATATTTTAATTTGTCAAAATAAATTTAAAAGTAAGCATTTATTTTTATAGCGTCTGCATATAATTGTAATTTACATTCATATCGGCCATTCAAACCAATTGTGCAAATGCTTTGCGAGTGTTAAATAATAAATGAGTGCCTTCTGATCAATACAAGATATAGAATTTATGCAGGAATAAATTCTATATCTTGTATTGATCAGAAGGCACTCATTTATTATTTAACACTCGCAAAGCGTTTGCACAATTGGTTTGAATGGTTGATATGAATGTAAATTACAATTATATGCAGACGCTATAAAAATAAATGCTTACTTATATATATGATTAAGTTTCAGTTGGAATGACGTTTAGTAAATTCTAGGAAATTTCATCGCGTCATTCGTTCAGACATTGTATATAGTGATTTAAAAGTGACTGTTCTATCATCACACCTTCTCTGCAAGTACTTCAGATTTGCTCATATATAAATATTTGAGTCATAGAAATAAGAGGATCCTTTTTATTCCTGCATAAATTCTATATCTTGTATTGATAAGAAGGCACTCATTTATTATTTAACACTCGCAAAGCATTTGCACAATTGGTTTGAATGGCCGATATGAATGTAAATTTAAAAATATATTTTTCACAATTCCATGGTAAAAAATATACATAAAATTCACATATATGTGTGTATATATTAAAATAGTATGAATCAAAGTTATTAATTCATCTCTAATGGTAAAAAAAGTAATATCACTTCTTTGATAGACCTTCATAAAAGTTTTCTTTTTAATAGGCTACTCCTAATTAATTGTAAATCTCTTTAAAAATACTCCAGCAAGTTTTTTGTTCCTTAATCTAGAAAGATCTTTGTAGTTTTTTTCAAAATAAAATTGTCTGTGAATCAATCCCTTGATTTTTAGACTTTTAATTCAAGCAAAATTTTCAATGAATTATTTAAAATACTATTGTTCTCAATATCTGTAACATCACTCAAACAGTTGTACTTTATATATATGAAAAACAAAAAATAAATAAATTTGCTAACGCTTGTATTTATGTCAATAGATGGCATTCTACCAAAAACACTGTCAAGCATAAGTTTGTTTACATAAACAAACTTACTCTTGATGGTGTTTTTGGTAGAACGCCATCTATAAACAAACTTACGCTTGACGGTGTTTTTGGTAGAATGCCATCTATTGACATATATATATATGATTAGTACCTTGATCTATGCTTCTGCATATAGATAAAACTATGTATAAACTAATTCTTCAGCAAGCTGATATACTCTGGATAAGCTGGTTCCTTCTAAACAGTAAACTGGCTTATTGTCATCTTCAGGAAAGGTATAATCCAATAATTGTTGGTATATATACATTTGATACACTTCAGACATACTGGCTAGAACACAATATATAAGGGCTAATGAACCAAGGAAAAGCTAGCCCTGGCCTCTATGTGAATCAAAACTACCACTGTGAATTAGTAGTGGCTGATTTGGATTGTCTTGTCTTTGGTTATATCTTCATAGTCATCATGCTGTCACAACCTGTAAAACAAAAACCCCCTAATATTTTTTACAACCTTTTTATAGTCAGGATGGAATTAAAAAACACTAATTAAAAACAGTTTTCTTTATCTTGAGTGAAAAAGTTAATGATTCTTTTCAATTTACATTAATCCTTTCAAAGAAAACTTTATAGGATCAAAATATGTTATACAAGCTTTAAATAAAAAAATTAATCTAATCAAAATAAATAGTGGGAATTTATAATTACCAAATATATCTATTCTAACATAAAAACAAGCTTTTAATTTCAAAATCAGAATTAATAAAATATTAATTAGACCTTTTTAAATATTTAATTTATAATTAAAATTTTTTAAATTCAAATTTATTTAATCCATAACTGTTTCTCCAGTGTAATATGAAAAATATCTACACTAAAATTGTCTCTTTATTTTTCCTTTTAATTTTACATATATATGTGCACACTACTATGTTTTATGCCATGAAGCACAGTCATCTCGATATAAAATATTTAATATATTTCCATTTTACATGAATTGTTTTTTTAATAGACTGCTTTAAACAAACTTTTCTTTAATGGCTTGCTTAACAGTGCCAAAATTAATTGGACAAGTCCTGAATAAAAACATCCAAAATTTTTTTATTGCAATTTTTCTGTAACAATGTGCTTACGATAAATAAGCTTTGTGTTAGGAAACATTTTCAAGGAGTGGAGACTTCACTTTTTTCTGAACCAATACTGTTATTAATAAAAGCTTCAAGATAAAGATTACTTTTCAGTCAATACATTCATCACCAAAGTCTCCATTTATAAAAATTTAGTATTTTTATTGATAATAATTCAATAGTACTATCTGAAAAAAACCCATGGTTTAGTGCAGTGATCGAGTGTCAAACTCTACAATGTATAGTCTTTGGATCAGTTCCAGTTCTGAAATTTCCAGGGTTTAAACTTTTTGCAAACTCATGAATAATAAAACTACTCATTTATTTGCCAATCCTGATTTGCTGCAGTGGCAGAATATCAACCTCTAGAGCATAAGATACTCAAATCATTCCCAATTGTAGCACTTCCAACACTTGAACAACTTATGAAATCTTGAGCTTAAAGCCATTCACAGTATTTATTTATTTTTACTTATTTAAAAAAATGGAGTGTTTCTCAGAACTGTATCATTCTAATATAATTATATTCCCTAAAACTTTTCAAATGCATTCTACTGTTAGTAATAGCACACCATGTTTCAAAGGCTATTATTTGCTCTTCTTTAGATATGAATGGCCCGGCTAGTAATAATACTAATGGGAATTGAACCTGGGATCTTTATATTATTGAAGACTGAATTCAAAATGCTCTAAGCAACTAGGCTATTCTGTCAAAGACATCCATGGTATATCTTTTTATTCGGTAAGCACAATAAAAGTATTTAACTAACAATGAAGATATATCAAAAACAATAAATGAGATCCTCTATAAATAAATGTTTGATCCAATTTTGATATTATTGCACTTCGAGAGACTCATCATTTGTCTAATAATCAATCAATAGTATTTAGTCCAATGGACAAGTCCAGAGAGCAATCACATCACTAATTCATCCATTTCCCCACTCTGTTCTCTTCATTGCCCAACTCTTCAATTCCACATAACTGTTCCCATCTTTTATATCATCCAACAATGTTAATCTTTTCTATCCTTCTTGTTTTGACTCACCATTCTCTCCAAAACATCTTTCACTAAACTATACTTTCTTAATGTATGTCCAATCCAATTTCTCTTTCTAACTCTTAATTTCCTCAATCAATATTCTTTTTTCATCTACTCTTTTCAATGTACATCTAAAAAACCCTGGATTTATATTCTTGATAAAATGCATTCTAAATACATTCTCTTTGTATCAAATCTTTTAAAGCAAAGAATTTTTATTGAAGATAGAGCAAATAATATTGCACACATCTCAACCAGAGTATGAATAATTTGAAAATATTTTTCAAGGTTTGCAATCTTACTCTAATCCAACAAAATGATGATGATCAACTTTTTATTTAAAAAATAGGAAAACATCTTATCTGAATATTTTTATAGCAATGGACTGAAACATCTTGGATCATAATCTAACTCATTTTTCTTGTTATATGTTAGGTTTAATGTAATTTCTAAAAATGATCTTTATGTAAGCAAGCCGACACTATCTGGAATTATGACACAAAAACTTTATTGAAAGCTTCCCCAGTGTTAGCATATTCTAATAGGAAAATATTGTGTTCCTGTTGGGAGAAAAACCACTACATTTTAGTATACTCAAATACTACCATGATAAATATTACTGGTTCACCTAACTACTCTTTTTTTTAAAAAAAAAGTGTCATAGCATCGGCTGGGATGCGAACCCACAAACTGGGCAACTGCCTGCAAGTGCAAGGCAGTCACGCTGACCTCGACCACCAATGCAAAACTCTACTCTTTTGCCATGGATTCTTACTTTTTTACATTCTTCAATCAAATATCAAGAGAATTTCCCTTACAGAACATAATACCATTTAAGACTGATGTCAAATAAAAATCTTTTTGGATATCAAGTAAAAATTGTGTCATAAAAATGGTTTTATGAGGTCAAACAATTTTTTTTCTAGACCTTAGTGCAATTTGATCAGGTTCAGGATAACCCATGATCATAATAAAATTTAATAGCCATTGACTTCTGTAGATGTGAATAAATTGTAATCCATATACTTAATGATTTGTCACATCTGGAGCTACAATGGCAAAATTGAATGACGTAATAAAGCTACTAGTCAATCTATCTACTAGTTTAAAATCTCTACAAGTTTCTTTATTATATTTTGTTAGTAGTTAAGCTAACTAAAAAACTCTTTATATTATAATAAGAGCAGCTTTTTCAATTTCATTCCGTAAAAACAATATTGCAATATCAGTAAGCTAATTTCTTGATATTTATTCATTTAGCTATGCTTCATATAATTCAAAACAGCAATTTAAAATTATATTTTTGTTTATGAATGGTTTTTTTACATTTATCTCCCTTTTCTATTTTGACTGCCACTTCACATTAAAATTTCTTATTCTCCAGCATGCTTCTTCCAATTTCTCCCAAAATTTTGACTTCTTCATGATTATTTTTTTTAAAAATCTCATTATAATTTTTATTCTATTGCTCAATTAAAGTCAAAGGTTGAAAAACCTCTTGTATGTGCTTTAAGAATGCTTATATGACATCCAACTAGATGTAATGATGACTATAAGGAGATATTAAGTCGCAACACAAGACAGATTTTATAAGAAAAAGGTGGTTCCACCTTTCTCTTTACTTAAATTTCAGCAATTTCTAATTTTTTTTTCTCTTTTTCAGCATTAAATTTTATCATAAAAGTTTCAATAGATAATCACTTAGCAGGTATTAAAGGACAGTTAGCTATCCGATCATTACTTAAAATACCAATGGTACAAATAGTTGAAATATGGCATAATCATTTAGGTTAAGCATCGGCACAATTTTTTTGCAAGCTTAAACAAGTATACCGTGGGAAGAAAAAATAAAACTAAAGGAAACGGTCAATTTCTTTTTTGGCCTAAATAAAGTGAAAATAATAAATGTTCTGAATGTTTCAGTTAAAACAATACTACATTAGAGAGGCCACATTTACAGCAACAAATGGGGTTTTCTCATTTATAAACCTAACAAAAAATAGATAATGGGGTTATTTGTAGTTGTTTTCAAAATAAATAAACTTAAAATAACAACTTTGGTGTGTGTGTCTTTTTTTCTTCAAAATAATACAGGTGAATAATATTTCTGTAGTGTAATTTTCACTATGCCACTCACACAAGATAGGGACTGGTTTACACAATTGTAGAGAGGTGTAGTCATAAACATATGACCAAAGACGTGAAAAAAGTAAAATCACCAAAATGGACATTCAGCACTTATCACTTGGGCCAAATAAAAAAAATGCATATGACTAGCTCAGGAATTTATAAGAGATTTGAATACCACACCTGTGAATGCCAGAATCGATCCTGGGACCTCCCAGTCCCAAGTTGGATGATCTACCAACTACATTAAACTGCTAAACATCACATGATCACCATTTCTTATGCTTGTTCATAACTATTATTAAAACAGGAAAAACTCTTCATACAGTAATGTCACTCAGTGCAAGCCAGAGTAATCATTAAATTTCACAGGGTAGTTGGCCCAAATCAGAATTTCTTACATATGTCTATTTCACATATGTGTAAGAGATTGTGATCTGTGCCAATTGATGAGAGCTGGTTCAAAAAAAAATGTGCATCTTGGGGATCAACTTTTTCACATTTTTAGTCACATGTTTATGACTCCATCCCTCCACAAGATGTTAAATGTGGATAGAAACTAGTTGCTGCCTTGCGTGAGAGTGATGTAGAGAAAATTAATCTACAAAAATATTCATTAAGTGAATAATTTCTAGTTTAATGAATGACGTATAAAAACTACGGGATGATTTAAAATTTTTTCTGATGTTTTAATATCAGATAACTTTTCTTTTATCAATGTCTTATATACTCTTACTGAATATGAAATTGAAACACATTTTCTATCTTTATATGCAATCTAAGGACTATTTTTTGTATTATTCTTATGTTTACTACTGAAATTTTTTTTAGTATCTTTTCTTTTATAACTCATCTAAAATTATTTAAATTCAAATACAAAAAAAAAGGCATTTATTTAATACAGATATTTGTATTAAAATTTATTTGACTTTTCTGATTTTTATAAAATATTTCAATGAAATCAAGAAGAATTTTTTTTAAATGAACACTAATCCTTTAATCTATTTTAATTAAAATATTAAGAAAATTTTAAAAATGAATGTATATTAAAAATTAAATCATAAATCAATGTGGACAATGACTTAATTATCTTGTTTTTAAATTTCTTCACATAAGCTATAAACAGTAGATTATTATTAAAATTATTAGATTGAAGGTAATGCAGAAAAGCAATTAGCTGTTTGTTTTACATTGGTCAAGTTTGAATTCTCATAGAAGCGAAGTATGGCTTTTCTATAATGGTATAGCCTATATACATATTAAACTACTTACTTAGCTGCAGTCCGCCAAATTATAAAATCTTAAGGAGTTAAAGATCATTACCACCAGTCTTACATATGCCTATATTGTACATGGCAATAAGAAGATAGTATGCTGTTCTATCATTGATTGACAATAAAAAGCCAACTCATTGGAAGATTCCAATGTTATGCAGAAGCCAACCTACTGATCTTGAGACTCTAGTGTGATATTTATATTTATGTTGTCTCAGATATGCATGAAAAAACATGAAAGAAACCTACCACTAGCCATATGTATTGTCTATGTATGGAATTCCATTAGTATATGATTATACAGTTGAGACATTGATATTTTAAGTGGTTATGAAGCACAGACAGATAAAATAATTTTTTGGTTAGTAGAATATCTATTGAAATTGATATATTATTTAATATACTTACTCTGCTATTAATTGATCTGTGCTTAGTATGGTTTCTTATGGAGTGCTGTGATGGCACTTCTGTAGTACAGCTTTAAATTGCTTTTGTCAGTCTTTTTTTTTTCATATGTCATAGCACTGGCTGGGAGGCGAACCCACAACTGTCTGCAACCAACTAGTTGCTTGCAAGGCGGCTGCGATTACCTTGCAGCTAACAACTTGACTGCTTTTGTCAGTCTTTTTTATGACTATTTACATTTTTTTGGTGTTGAAAATTTGATTTAAACTGCCCTGTGGACTAGTGACATCTTCAGGCTTGTTTTATAACTAATAAATCAATATTACATGCTAAGGAAGTCAACAGAGTACATGATGAAAGTGCCCAATGGATGCTGATTGATTGATTTTTTGTTTAAGATTATTAAAAACCACCCAATCTATTGTTTAAAAGAAAGAAAAAAAAATGTATAGTTTTTAATGTATTTAATTATTTGTATTTATTTTTACAAAATATTTTCATTAAAATTATTAAAAATAAAATATATTTATGTTTCCATTTAGATTTTTTTCATGTTTCTCTTTTAAAAATATAAGTTAAGAAACTTGAATTAATGTTATTCCAGAAGCAGTGAAAAATATACTTTTGATACTGTGTTAAACAGATTTCAAACAGCAGTGATTTTGAATTTTTAGGATAATTTAATAAATGTAATGTAACAGTCAAATCTGTACATTCGTGCAACAAAATCTAGAATTACAGTAAATCATCCCAAGGCTGATCAGCATAAGGTGGTGATGACCTGATGTCTGATATAACCCCAGTTTCTTTACTAATGCTCAAAGATTTACTACCTTACGGATGACACATATGAGGCCACAGCAGTATTCTCTCTCATCACATGTCAGCAGTAAAGCACAAGACTATGGGAAACTGGCATTCTAACTAGTATAGCTATATAGATGATGTGTGTGGTGGAACATAATTATCAAATATGGATTGTGATTCTTAACTAATAATTAACTAATCAATAATGACTTAACAAAGAGCAATATTGAGAAACTAAGCAGAAATTAAGTTTAAAATTAATTTAATGAAAGCCAAATAATAAAACTAATAAGTGAAATAATAATTGCAATGATTATATAGACTGTCTCACTCGTAGGTGATTAAGTTAGGGATACAATTTAATGTTTAAGTTTTTGTTCACATGCAGGTGATAGTTTTGGATATAATCATTTATAGTTTAATAACTGAAACACAGGCTTGTTATATACCTGTGGCTATATATATGTAATATAGGGTATATGAGCACAGACTTTCACACCACCCACCTTTCTCCACTCTATCTAATAACACTGATACACCTAAACACATATATGCTGAAAAGATAAATAATCACCAATATATGTATTTCATGCTAAACCAGCAATCATGAATTACAAATAGCTTTGGTTTACATATAAATATGACATTCGAAATCACTCACAGATGACATTAATTTTCTGGTTATAGATTAGTTACATTATTCGAATTGTCATATATATGTATATCACTCACAGGTGATGATTTTGGATATAAGCATTTACAGTTTATATATATAGTTTTAGGTTACAAATAATTTAATTTACTTCGCTATATATATGTCTATCACTTGCAGGTGACGAAGATTTATACATTTTATGTTACAGTTTTCATGAGCCTTAATATTACTTTATAAATTTAGTTTAATTTGCTCATGATGATCTATGCCTAGTTTACGCTATATAATAGGATCTAAATTTGCTCTAGAGCTAGCAGAAGTGATCATTATATTCATAATGAACATTTTACTAAATGTGAATATTTAATATAGTCTCTACATAGGTTATATCCTATGAAATTAGATTCAAATTCAGATCAAAGCTGAAAGATACAATTATATGGAAGGATGAACCGATGATTGGTAGTCAGACTTCAGATACCAAGGCATATAGAAAATATACAATCTGAGTCCCTGCATCTCAAATGTGTGCTTTTTCATGGGATTTGTACCAAGTACTGGTTCCCTCTTATACCATACTCATTGCTGTGAATAAGAGACCTTTAGTCCGGGTGATCGAACAACTAATTAAATGGTCTGGAGTCTCATGCTCCACTTCTGATGATGCAGAATGGGGTTGTGCTTACCCGAACACCATCTGAACGATGGTAGTTGTCCAAACTAAAAGTAATGGGGTAGCCCTTACACATACGCCCATTAGAGATACATACAGTAACAAGTATATATGCCATAGCATTTCTTAAGGACATATTTGCACCACTGACTACATCATTATATAATAAAATAGGATGCTAAACAATAGTTTCCTTCATGAAACTACCATAGATCAGTTCATTATATAACATCTATACTTATGCTATTAAGGAAAGCTTATGAATCTAATTTATAAAGCTATCTATATAGGCATTTATATAATTCTAGGTAGGACTACAGCATATTGTGGATAATTATGATACAAAGTTATAGCTTTATGCTGTATTTTATTACTTCAACTGAATATTAATTAAATATAACATTTAAAGCAAATCTATCTTAGAGTAGCTGTGAACTTTTAATTATATCTTAAATAAGACATTTTATACTTTTCAGAATGGAGTTTCTTTTGTGCATTAATAAATGTGAAATTACATATATATATACGTGAGAAGATCTAATCGCTTCTCACTATTCATTTAACTAAGAGAAAAACTCTGTTTTGAACAAATATAGCATAAACAAATACATAATTGAAAATAAAATAAAATTCAAAGTATAAGTTTAAAGAAAAAATTTCATGTAAGTGAAATCTGAAATTTGGCTTTATTTTAGCTTAGTTTGAAAAGGGAATTGAAACGACATTTAGATTTGATTGATTCAGTTTAATATAGGTTTAAGTTATTTATGAGATTCTTAATGAAAGCAAATATTATCATTAAGTTAAATATGTAAAATAACTTAGAAACTTAATTATCATTTTAGAATAAATCATTTAGAATTATACGTAATAAAAGTTATGATAAATCATTTCAAATCAATCGATTAAAGCAAGTTAAAACTAAATAAATTTTAATAACTCAGAATAAGATAAATACGTTGAAACTAAATCAATCAGAAATAAATCAGCAAACCAACAAATAAATCAGTAAATAAATCCAGTAAGTAAATCAATAAATAAATAAGCAAATAAGAAAATCAGGCAAGATTTGGGATTTTAGATAAAGAAAATAAAATTACATTTAAGCTTGTAAGTTTGGAATACATTTACTTTGGCAAAAGTTAATAGATTTAGCTAGCTTTCAGGAATTATCGAATTTTAGTTGAAAAGTTAACTTTAAGTATCTTCTTTTTGCTGGCATATTGGCTTCATGTTGTGGGATTCTTTTAGGTGGTATTGGCTCTTACTATACTGCTCTCCGCATCTTGTAGATCTTCTCAGGGGTGAGAAAGCAAGAAAAGTTGCCTTCTATCATCATCATCACAAACAATTTTACAAAATAATGTCCAAATGAATTAAAGATGGCTGCAGAAGCTTATATATCAGCTTACCCCTCTCTCCCTTGTCATAGTAGTTTTTATATCTTTTTTTAGCTTTACCTTGCTGCCTTTTAAGAAATCGTGGAACCCAACTGTGATTGATTTTTCTACAGGTGGATCTTTCCTTGGTCAATCAGGATAATTTATTCATACTTTTATTTTAAAATCTATTTTTACTCTTAAATTTGTAACTAGGTCATAATACAGTGAGAAAGATTAAATTCATGAGATCAACTCTTTTAGAAAAACAAATCTAAAGATGAAAAACATTTTGTTATATATATATCTCAATCATATAATTTAGCAATATATGCAGAAATATATGATTTCAAATATTACGTTTAGAATAATTATTCTAAGTAAAGAAATTTCTGTTTTAATTCTATTAACATTATTCCTTCCTGCATATATGTAGTCTCTTGTTACATCTACAAAGCATTTTCCATTTATTTTACTACTAGAAATATATACGTGTGTAATTATTGAATATTATACATATACATACGTTTCTTTTACTGTATGGTAAATATATGCACACATACATGACTAGTACCTTTAGGGTTTAAAATTATCCTGATTTTAATACAATATTAGCATGATATATGAGGATTTGATGATAGTTACATATATAGAAATACTACTATAGTATATAGTAGGTGAAACAGTAGGATAGACAGATCTGACTGTTTCAGTAAATACAATTAATTATTTTAGACTTTGTTTTATAGATTTATGTCTTTATAATAATTCATTCAGATCTAGAAATTGGAATTGATTTAATAAATATTTTATTAATTTACTTTTTATAATATGCTTTGATAAAAACCCAAATTTTAAGTAAACAAGATATTGTTAAAAATAATTTTAAATATAAACCTAGAAGTAACTGTGAAATATTTGATTATTATATTAAAATAAACATGTGTGTGCCCCTATCACATACATGTTCATCATTTAATCATTTATATACTGTTAACATAGATTAGAATCTATGGAATTAATGAGTGAGATATTTTATATTATAGTGTGCATAATATGTGCACGTCTAGACACATACTGTGTAAATTGATTAACTACATATTATTATAATACAATAATCTTTATTATCTTAATACTTATTGAAATATTTTGTTTACTATGTATGTACGTCTGTGTGCTTATATTTATGCATTATGAAAACCATTTGTATATTTTTAAAAATATTATAGTTTGAGTTGTCAATTTATGGAAATAATATCTATTTGCAAGTCAAAATCAGAGGGACATATATGTTTTATAGGGTACTTATCAGATCTTGAATTCCATTTTATCATTTCTAATTTAATATATAGGGTATATGAACACAGATTTTCACATGACCCACCACTCTCCACTCTAACTCCTAACACTGATACACCCTGAACTTATATATGTAGAAAAGATAAATAATCACCAATATACGTATTTCATGCTAATCCAGCAATCATCCATTGGTCTAGATTATCATCTCTACACATATATGCAATAAATGCTCAGATATATATTAAGATAGCCAATTTTCATAATTTAATGGCCAGGCTTTAATCCACTCCATTAATCATTATTTTAAGTTATTCCAGTGATGTTATTTAATGTGAAAATAGATTAATTTTTTATATATAAGTATTTTTTCTTGCTCATAATATCAGCCTCAGTTCTTAGGGTTCTTGCAATTTCAAGCTAGTTTGAGCATAATGGTATTTACATTACATATGTGTGAATGTCTATGGTCTATATGGGCATCCAATAGTTCTCTGTAGAATCATTCAGATGGCATAAAGGTAAAAATTATCTTTATTTAAAGTATACAAACTTCATATCTAATTTTTTGATGTTAGTATGCTTAAGGTACCAGATGGTCTGGAGTATTGATGATGATCAATATTAATATCATGTATTCCAGTATTTTTTATTTATTCTTATAGATATTTTAGCACTTAAATATGTGTGCGGAATTGAAATATTAACCACTGCTTTTATAATATGCCCTAAGTTTGGCATTTTCTAGATGATGATTACCTTAGCTTTATATAGTATTTCATTTAACTCCAGTCATGATGAATTATTGTTGACTATTAATGATTAATGTTGGTAATGCTATATTTTAAACTTATATATCAAAGCTGAATGCTTTGTTTATGTTCATTGAATGTGATTGTTTGGTATGATGATGATTTTAATCACTCTGTAAATCCTGCTTATGCCCAGTAGTTCAATTTCTATGTACCATTATAAATAGTACACATAATGAGTGGCTTGAATAGTGCCTCAATATACCCATGTATACACCATATTGTAAATCATTACAATATATATATATAGTAACCAGTATATATATATATATATATATATATATATATAGTAACCAGTTGGGATACATAGCGCACAATAATATAGTGTGTGTGCACACATATATATATATATAAAATAAAGAAAAAGTAGAAATAAACACAGACATAAATTATAATATATATTTTCTATTATTTACTGAAATAAAAATAATAAAGGGTTAAATAACTCTGGATTTAAAATAATATTTTATTATATTAAAAAATGATAAATAAAAATTAATATTTTTATTCTGATTTTGAAAATTTAAAAATAAGCATGTTTTCTGATAATTTAAAAATGTCTATTTTTGAAATCTTTTAATTAATTTGTAAATTTCTACTACCAAAGTAAAAACATGTATGTAGATTCCAAAGGATTAAAGTTAATTGAAATCAACTTTTTCCAATCACACTTTGATAAAACTTTCAAGCTTGTTTTCAAAAGGATTAGACAGTTTGAAAACACACTATGTTTTTATCACCTGACCCAACCAAGATTATAAAAAGACTGATAAAAATATCAGTTAGTTTTTGCTTGTAGCTTTATAACAGTTAGCCAGAAGAGTCTGGTTTCAATATTTTAAGCAGTGGCCAACTAGGTTAACTGCAAAGTTTGGCTTTACTTGTCTGAGAAGAGGTTAGTAAAAGAGCTAACTGCAGATCTAGCTGCAAAGTTGGCTAAAATATTTCGTGAAGAGTTGGTAACTGCAGCAGAGAATGGCAACAGTAAATCTAGCTGCAGAGAATATATAGTAGAATTATATAGAGAACTGCCATGAGGATGTGAGAATGCCAGGAAGTAGCTGCTCTTCAGTTCAATAATGGAGTTTGAATTCACATGGAGAAAAAGTATCAAGATTCTCTGTAATTCATAGCCTTAAAAGTGTTCTGGAAAAACAGCTTGCTGACCTGAAGCTTATAAAATCCATGTCTAAGTGAAACCAACTGCAGAAGGAAAAAAAACAACCATACTTGAATTATACACTTTTACCTGATGATGACAATTGCCTGGATTGACTAGAAAACAGCTTGCCCAAGAGAAACACCAGCTGAATAAAGTAGTTATACACATGCTGCTGTGTCTGTATGCAGAGGACACAGATAACCATGTATACAAACATGAGTTGTTTTTAAATAATTCATTTGGATGACATTTTAAATCTATATTTTTACATTTAGAGACATTTATAATTAGTTAAGGGGTAACCTAATAAAAAGCTTTCTAACCTCTCGAAAATTGACTATACTTTTTTTTAAAAGAATAAAAGAAAGCTGTAATAGAATCTGATAAACTGATTTTTTTTAAATATTGATACACACACATATATAAATTTTATGTATATTCAAAATGAAATTATTAATTATAAAAGTATTGTTATTTATTGTTTGACAAAATTAAATTTGTTAATAATCTGTGCAATTCTATATATGTGTTTTAGTCAACCTAGCATAAGTATTTGTATTATTTAAAATATAATTTAAAAGCTTAATCATGTATTATTATAGAACAAGTTAAGTATGTTCAGAAATTTCATGCACATGCATGTATGTGTGCATATATCTATCAATTGTATGACAAATACCAATGTGTGTTAGATAGACACTTATTTGTAAAATTTTAATCACTTGTTTTTTTTATTAAATGTCAATTTAAAAATATTGTTAGCTATAGACTTGAAAGAATGTTATGAAATATATAGCAAAAGCAGAGTCACTCCAAAGCATGAACAAGAATAAACTCATTACTTGTAAACACAAACATATTATATAAACATAATTATAAATAATAAATTATTAAATAATAAATTATTAAACTTTTTGAAAATCATTATTTTATAAAATAAGTGGATTAGAACTTAAAAAAATTATGGTAGAACTTTAGAAAATTGGTAGATATGAATTCTATATGAGCATAAATAAATATATAACTACAAAGCACACACTACAAATTAAAATTAATAAAAAAGATAATTTTTTCAAAAAATTAAAAAAAATTTAATTATTAAAAAAATTAATAAAAAAGATAATTTTTTCAAAAAATTAAAAAAAAATTTAATTATTAAAAAAATTAAAATTTTATATTTACGAGTCATTACGTTGAAGCTCTATTGTAGGCCTTGTTTGTGAATAACATGAGAAAAATGTTGACTTGCAGCTGGTAAATTATTTCTGTCTTTTATCACTTCATGATAATTACAAGAATTATTAAAAAACAAAAAAAATTAAATACTCAGGTCGATTAAAACTGCTTCCAAAAATCCAAATTTCAAACGATTTTTTTGAGGTAGACATCGTTGGAAAGCCACATCATTGAGCTGTCAAATGCCTGTATTTTGGTTGACATCATGCTTATATTTTTTATATCAGTAAAGAAAGAAAACAGCACATCATCCGATGAGTGCCTACAGCACTCATGGAGCAGAAGCAGATAAAACTTCAGTTACATTAAAATACATTTACTTTTTTTTAAAAAAAAACTTTTCTTCATGCTTTTAAACAATTTATAGTATGAAACATAGCTTGTTAGTATTAAATATAAACTAAAATAAAACATAAAAATAATTAAGGTAAAGTTTAAATAGTTTTTTTAACTTAAAAAGCAATTCATATATCCAGGTTTGACTTTTTTATGGTGTCAGGTAATCAATTAGTGTGGCAATAATATTCTTTAACATTCTCCAGTTTTGAAATTTGAAGTGTTGTATCTTTATTTTAACTAGCGATTTGTCAAAAATAGCATGATGAATTCAGATTTCCGGAGTAGATTAGCAGTTAGCAGTTTTTTCTCTGATCTACTTAACTAGCATAATGAAAGTCCAAAGAAGTATAAAGTGAAAAGCCAAATTGACTGCTTTAATAAAATTGATTTTATATAAGTTTTACTTCTTTTCGATCATCTAATCTTGCTTTTGGAAGAATTTGTTAATCTTGTTTTTCATACCTTTATGAATGGATTTTATTTTAATTACAAGAGTTTGAAAATCCCTTTCATTGTATAGTTGAATGAACTTGCAAAATACTTGTTTATCCAATTTCCTGGATTTTTTTTCTCTTGTTTTCAAATCTCTTACCAAAACCATCCCAATCTCTTTTTAATTTAATAATTTAAAAACTTTTTTTAAAACTGAGTTATCTTGCAATACTCTCTTTGATAAGAGTGTTTTAACATATTTTACTGGTTTGATCCAAATCCAAACATCATTTTACAAACCCATTACATTTTTAAAATATAACAATTATTAGAACATTATATATATATTTCTCAACTTTTGAGTGCCATATCTATTAGAATCTTCACCACTCTGACAAGTATCTCTCAACAATGTGGAAGACCACATGGCTGATGTGTGTATATCATCATCTATAAATGTTACTTTATAATGTAAATAATAATTGAAAATAGTGAATTTGTTGGAAATGTGTTTTTTTTCATTACGTGTGTGAGACATCCTCATTTTCAAGAGAAAAAGGAAGGAAAGTGTAAGTTAATGTTAATTGTTTTTTTCCTTATTGTGAAATGTTTTTTTAAAGTTTGATTATTAAAAGAGAATAATACATTTAAATAAAATGAGTTATCATTTAAGAAGAATAAGATGGGAATAATAGCGCTATAAGTGTTACATGTATATAGGTTTGTTTAATATGTAAAACTTCGGGGTTGTCCAATCATTTTTCTAAATTTTTTATTTTTATTTATTTATTAGGTAACTTCATTAAATAATTGTTTAAAAAATAATAGTTTATGTAATTATTTTTGTTCATGTCTTTATTGATCTAGCTATATTTACCAGTGTGGGTAACTGATTTCATTATAGATTCATGCTTTAAGGAATTTATAGGTTATTCAGTGAAATAATCTAATAACAGAGTAGATTTAGTATTATCTATATGAATTTTCTCATTTCACAATGTCAGTCATAATTGGCAGAGTTTTTTACAATCCCAAACTAGTTAGAACATAATATTTACAAAGATATATGTGCAAATGTTTGTTGATATTTAGATGGTTCTCTATTAAAATTATGCGAATGACACTGAGATAAAGACCATTTTTAAACTCCATTTATTTCACTTTACTTCATAAATTATATTATAATAACTATTTTATTGATGACATTCAGCATTAATATTATGATCCAAAATTTTTTTACATTTATTATTTGAAGTACTGTTTGCTTTTATAATATTCTCTAAATTTGCACTGGGTAGATGATTAGTCTCCATTTATAGGGACCTCTTTTAATTTCATTCTTAAGTGATTATGCTGGTTATGCCATAAAGCCATATTTAACATATATTGTTTATTATTTACTTCCAATGCTGATTTTTGCTTTTGTTTGTTGATTGCATGATGTTGGAATAAACATAATTTCCATCATCCAACACCCTGGTTTATACCATTACAAATGGTGGAACCAATATGTACTTTGAATAATCCACTTATAAATTCATTCTATTACAATATATATTGAAATAGTAATAGTATATTTCATTGCTGTATCACTGATATTTTAAAATATGAAATTGGTATTATTATTACTATTTAATGGTATTATATAAATTTTTTATAATAAAAAGATTTTATTAAATGTTAATATAAAAAGAAATTCAAGTGTTTAATTTAAAAATATTAATTTTAAAGAATTGACAATTAGTTTTAAATTATTTTAAAACTGACTGTAGATTTATTTACTATTCTACTGGCAAGTAGCCAAAAATAATTGTTTTATCAAAAAAACTGTTTTGATCACGTGAACAAAGTCATCAGACCTTAAACTGTCAAAATGAACTTATAAAATAAATAATTTTTATTCCAAAAATTTGGGAACCAAAACTGAAATGAATAATCTACTTCTTTATGTTTTCATTTATCATAAATAGGATTACCTCATAAACATCAACTGCTGCACAATTATGATTTTTTATATCTTCATTTAGGTCTGTCCTCTATATTTCAAATAAAACACCATTATGAAAGAAGGATCATCTACTTTAGCTTAAATTTGGACAATGTTAACATTTTCTACTGTTAAACAAGTTAAAATTATAAAATAACATATAAATCTTTATTAAATATTTTATTTATAATAACTTATTTTCTACATAAATATGATGTTGATATTAATTATTTTAAATTGCTAATTTTGAAATTTTGGATCAATCGCTATGTGTGTAATAATCAAAGCTATATGCAAGTAATATTTCCAAGATATTTAAATATAGTGTTTCAAAATAATTCAGATGTAATAAATGATAACTTATTTTTATTTTATAAACATCTCATTTCTATACAGAGTATGAAACATATAATCTGTGTTATTTAATGATATTTATAATTTTAAATAATGATTGTTTAAATGGTAATAAATATTTGTTTTACATATATGGGAGTTGACTCATATTATATGTTTTTACAACTGAGATATTATTGATATGTTTAGCTTGATATTGTTTGTTAATTACAGTTAAATTCCTGTTGGCTTCAATTTGTAATGATTTCGTTTTTTGTAGTGAATACTTTTTTAAGCATGGGTAATGTTTATATCTTTATGAATAATATAGCAATAATAAAGATTTAATATCTAAATATTATATATATGAAGTTTTCAGAATGATTATTATTTTTTATGTGATTACCTAGAATATAGTAGTAGAAAATTAAGCTTACATATAACAAGCATTTCACCCATTGCTTAATTTTATAGCCCTCAGTGTATAGAATACTAAACAGGCAAAAACTCTCCATATAGTAGTGCCACCTTGTGCTAACCAGAGTAATCAATGGATGCCAGAAGGCTCACTGATGAAGGCCACAAGCCAGAAACTAGTCTGGGGATATTGGATGAGTAGGCATTTGATAGGGATTTTATGCACAAGCCTTATGGCATCCATTGATTATTCTGGTTAGCACAAGGTGGCACTACTATATGGAGAGTTTTTGCCTGTTTACTAACAGTTATGTGCTAGCATGATGAGATGGTGATCATGTGATGTATAGAATACTGTGATACTAGGTAATGAGATAAGGATAGCTTGGTTTGTTTTGGAAATGTCTCAGATTGTCGATCATACATGTTTTTGTTGATTTTGATGTATTAATTTAGATATTAATGATTATTACAATGACCTTATTATTTTATTTTTAAAATACATTATTTTGTTTCTTTTATTATTGATTATTACTTGAATTATAAAATATTGACATGCCAAATTAATAGATGTGTAAATGTAACTATCAAGAATTATATAGTAATAAAGAACAAGTACTTCCTATATCTATTACCTCTTCCGAATTGCCCAGAATTTTAAATGAAGAAGTGAGACATGCAATTAAATGTATGAAGAAAGGAAAGGCACCAGATAATAATGGAATTATAATTGATATATTAAAAGAAGCAGGTGAAGAAATATATATATATTTAGCAAAGTTATATACCAAATGTCTAAATGATAAAGATGTACCAATTGATTGGAAGAATGCAGTATTAATATTTAAAAAATATGATAAAGAAGATATTAGAAATTACAGACCTATCAGCCTTTTATCAGATTTATACAATTTTTTTACCAAGATAATTACAACTCGTCTACAGAGAACTTTGGATTTCCACCAACCAAGAGAACAAGCTGGATTTAAAAGTGGTTTTAGTACAGTAGATCATATTTAGGTATTGAGAGAAGTTATAGAAAGGACAAATGAATATGAGTTGCCACTATGCTTTGGATTTGTAGATTATGAAAAAGCATTTAATTCTAAAAACATTTTTTCAGTGATTAAAGCATTGGATCATCAAGGTATAGATCCAGGATATTACCATATTTTAAAGAATATTTATAAAAATGCAACAGCAACAATTAGATTACATAATGATACTGGGAAAGTCAACATTGAGAAGGGTATAAGACATGATGACCCCATATCTTCAAAACTTTTTACAGCAGTACTGCAAAAAGTATTTTGTGGATTAAAATGGGAAGCTAAAGGAGTGAAAGTAAATGGAGATTATTTAAATCATTTAGGTTTTACAGATGATGTAGTTGTTTTTGCAAATAATGCTTTAGAGCTGCAGGAAATGTTGCAGGAGTTATCAGATGAAAGTAGGACTAAAGATAAATGTTAAAAAGACTAAAGTAATATTTAATGGATTTTTCTCAAAATATGAAAATAAAGATTGATTATGATGAGTTACAAGAAATTAACAGTTACAAATACCTTGGTCAGATTATTAATACAGATGGAATCAATGGATGAAATTAATCATAGAATTAAAACTTAGTTGGAGTGCTTTTGGTAGAAATAATTTGATATTAAAAGGAAATATGCTTATATGTTTAAAAATGAAGGTTTTTAATAAATGTGTTTTACCAGTTCTTATTTATGGATCTGAGACTTGGACACTTAATAGAATAGCAATACAGAGACTTCAGTTCACTGAAAGAAGTATGGAGAGATGCATGTTGGGAGTAACAAGAAAAGATTGAAAATGCAATATATGGGTAAGAGAACAAACAGGTGTTACTGACCTCATTGAAAAAATTAAAAGACTGAAGTGGAATTGGACTAGAGATATTACTAGAAGAAATGATAATAGATAGACAATTGAAATCTTAAACTGGATTCCAAGAGATTGTAAAAGACCCAGAAAGAGACCACATGTGAGATGGATGGATGAAATAAGAAAGTGTGCAGGGGTGATGTGGAGAAGACAAGCTAAAGATCGGAGAAGATGGATTAAACTTGGAGAGACCTTCATC
Organism: Epiperipatus broadwayi; assembly: GCA_028023455.1. Classification (NCBI taxonomy): domain Eukaryota; kingdom Metazoa; phylum Onychophora; class Udeonychophora; order Euonychophora; family Peripatidae; genus Epiperipatus; species Epiperipatus broadwayi. The sequence goes on along the minus strand of JAQFVV010012400.1, from coordinate 1,941,248 downwards.
CTGCTGTGGATTGATAATGGTTAATGATGAAATGTAACTCATGCAGGGTAAATTTGTCTTTTATTTTAAGATTTATTATTAGTTGGAATAGTTTTATTTTGTAATTCATAACTTCCTAATGTTCGTTTGTAAATGTGACTTTACTAGTAAACTTAACTTCTTTATTCGGTATTTTTTTACTATTAATTCTCAATATTAAATTACAATTGATTATTGAAAAGAAGTCTAGATTTATTATCTAATGGTGCCTTTTAGTAAAGTTACGTATGGAACTATTTATCCATTACAATATATATTTATATATGTACATGTGCGGTGTTATAAATATATATTATATGAATATGTTCTTGTATAAAGTTAATAATAGAGAACAATTAACTGGCTTAATTTCGTCTTTTCTGACCTTACTATTTGCTGTATTTTTATTCCTAGCTATTTTGTAATATTTTACATATATGAATTATTTAGAATTCTGTAAAATTAATGTAAGAAAATATAATTATGAAATGTCAAAAAAAAACTGTAGAGGGGAAAGTGTCAGAAATATAACAATAATATTTTGTTGGAAGATAAGTTATTTCACATTAATGGAAGAAAATTCAATAATATGAAGAAAGATGGCATTATTACTAAAATCAGGTTGACATTACGAAGAATTAGCAATAATTAAAAGCTAAAATTATACAACAACAAAGAACTGGAAATAAGAATAATGTTTTGTTGTTGGGAAAAAAAGTTATATCAGAAATAAAAAAATTTTTTTTTAATAATAAAAACAAAAACACGGAACTATTATTCAAATAAATAGTGACTTCACGATATATATATATGCAAGAATTCATCCAAGAATTTTACAATAATAAAGAACTGAAAAACAAAGTAACGCTTATGAACAAAGGAATTATAAAGTTTATTGATAAAATTATATCCCGATGCTATGACATATTTATAAAATCTAATTAGTAAGATTATACAAAAGACTATAATGATGTTAATCAATAAAAATGTAATTAATAGTAAGGTAATTAAAAAAAAAGAAAAAGTAAGTATATGAAATTACAGATCTTACAAATTATTCTCAGAGACTGGAACAACCACCATTAACAATAATAAAACTTTTAGCTGCATTCAATATGCATGATAATTGCTTTTGAATCCAGCTAAAAGTTTTGTTATTGCTATTGCTGATTGTCTCTGTGAATAATTTATGAAGACTTTATGCATTAAAAAAAATAACAATGTTTAACTAAAAAGTTCTAATACAATGAATTTGTAGAATCATTATATTCAGGAGAGCACTCCAAATGGAAGTTTACGACTAAGAGTGCCACCTTAATTTTAAACGGTAAGGGAGTCATTAGCTTAAGATGTATCCAACATATATATATCAGTTTATGCAATCTATTAATTCAAAATTCTATTTACAAAACTTCCGTTTCAAATTAATTTATACTAGAAGTTATTAGTAAGATACTTGGTATGGCGCATCATTGCTTAACTTATTATAATTTAGTCAGTAGTAGAATTTCTAATTCTTGAGTAATGATCTAAATCAAAATTGGTCATGCTTGGCACATTGACTTCAAGCACTTCATATTGAAAAAAGGCATTTGCAAGAATATGTTAAGACATAAAAAAAATATAAACAATGAGGATTGCCAATTCCTCTACAAGCTTTATGATAAATGCTTAGCCAGAGCCAGCGCTTAAAATATCTCTGTCAGGAACCCCTTCCCAAACCTCTGAACATGGTTTTGTGCTTTGGCACTCCTCAGAGAGGTGTCAGACGAGGTTCAGACACTATATCTAAAAATGCCAACCCAAAGCCAAGCATGAAACCATGATCAGAGGTTTGGGAAGGGGTTCCTGACAGATATTTTAAGTGCTGGCTCTGGCTAAGCATTTATCATAAAGCGTGTAGAGGAATTGGCAATCCTCATTGTTTATAACTTACAAGCTTAAGAGATAGGGTCATGTGATCTATGACTCTTATTTTGACTATAAAAAATATAGTTTTAGAATATATTTTCTTAGCAAAGAATTGCTATTTCCATTGACTAAGTTCAGGTATGATTTTAATCTTCAATTCAACATATTAATGACAATGGACATATATTTAAATCTGATTGTCACTATGATATAATGGTTGGTCACGATTTAATCTGCTTTATTGACACTTAGTGGTATGCAGAATGTAAAGATGAATTTGCCCATGTAAACATTTATGCTATAATTAAAGCTTTGGATTGTCAGAATATGGACTTGGATAAAGTCAAATTGCTGAAAAATATTAGGAACAGCGATTAGACAACATGGTATCACTAAAAAGACTAGCATTGTTAAAGATCTATGGAAAAATACGATTTTGTCTCTTCAAATATTTTATCAACAGTTTTATTAGTAAAAGAAGAAGGGGAATAAATAAAAATATATCACTATTTAAATTAGATTTTGCAGATTACGTGATCGTTTTTACATATATTTTAGGCAAGTAATACTAAAAGACTGAACAAATGAAAATAAAAGAAGTAAAGTTAAAGATAAAAAGAAGTTCAAATTTTTTTTTTTTAAAAAACCCAACAACTTTGATAGAGTGATAAAGAGCAAGGTTAAGTCAAGCGTTGTTAGCCCGAGATAAGTGCAGCTGCCTTACAAGCAAGCAGTTGGTTGCAGACGGTTGTTGCAGGTTCGCCCCTGCTATGATATATGGAAAAAAAAGAAAGGTTAATAACTCCATGCGTAAAATAAAATAAAAATCAGATATATTAATCTTTAACTGAGATTTAAAGTTTATATCTGTGCTAGAGATAATCTCTAGTTTCGAAAATGATTAGTAATAATCATTATTGTATTTATCTGAAATGGATGGCGTCAGAGTCACAATGGAGGAAGTTTGACAATGGTAAATGAAAATGTAACAACAAAAAAGAAGTTAACATTAAAATATCTTGGGTCTATTTGGGAGCTTAATGATGCCAGTTAAAGACTACCGGCATTGATTAGAAAATGGATTTTTTCTTACTTTCTTGTTATTTTTGAATTTGCTATCATGACATTGCCCCCCCCCCCCCCATTATAATCTTACTTTATAACATTTGCAATGTATTTTAATTATTTTCTTTTTTACATATCATTTGGCTAGCAGTCTTCTTCAGGGCTTAATTTTAATTGTATTTCTAGGAATTCTAAAGGAATACTAACCGGTTAAAATACTGAAGACATCATTTTTAAAAGTCACTACATAAAACATTGGAAGTAAATATGCCTAAATTTTGAAAAAAAAAGATTTTCTTAGTTAGGGTTTTTTAAATACAAGTATATTGTCTATACTGAAATTATAATTAGAAGGGGTTTGAACTCAGACTCTGAAGCTTCCAGCATTTTCCACTCTATCTTGTACAACCAATACACATGATCATATACATGTAAAAATAAATGATCTCCAAGATATGCATTTTGTGCTGAAATAGCACTCATCAGTTGGCTCAGATCATCAACTCCTTCACACATATATAATCAGTCTTCACTTTATAGTAAGATAGCAAATCTTCAAATTTTAATGGAGAGACTTCAATCTTCTCCATGCTCCAACTCTTCAGGCATCTATATGATTGAAAATCTGATGATGGAATTCTTAAAGCCCTTGTTGATGCCAATATTATTGTCATACCCATGTTGATTTTTTTAAGTCACTCTGACTCCTCACATGTAGGAGCTTAATATGTCAGAGTGACTTAAAATCAACATGGATATGACAATAATATTGGCATCAACAAGGGCTTTGAGCATTCCATCATTAGATTTTCAATGATATGGATGGTTGAAGAGTTGGAGAAGATTGAAACCTCTCCATTAAAGTTTGAAGGTTTGCTATCTTAATATAAACTGAACACTGATTTTATATATATATATATATATGTGTGTGTGTGTGTGTGGGAGATGATGATCTGGATCAATTAAAGAGTGCTGGTTCAACGTGAAATACATATATTGAAGATAATTTTTTTTCACATGTATGTGGTCATGTGTATCGATTGTATAAGTTGGAATAGATAATGTAGGAAGCTTGAAAGTCTGAGTTCAAATCCCTTCTAATTACTTATGGTTTGAAATTTGAGTTCTTAATAGAAAAGACAAGACAGAAAAATATTAGAAAAATATATGATGGGATTATCAAGAAGATGACAAAAATAAAATACATGGCTGATAGAATTAATAGGCATTATTTATATATTAAAAATATAATGAAAAAGTTAAAATAAAACAAGCTTAAATACTTTTCCAAAAAAATGACAATAGATGAACAAATAAATTCCTAAACTATATTCTAAGAGTTTGTAAGATACCTAGAAACAAATCGTAGGTGAGATGGATAGATAAAATAGGGAAGGGTACTGATATATTATGGAAAAGAGAATGAAACTCATATGTCTTTCATTCTATAGAAGACTGATAATAAAAGAGGATGATAATTCACATTTTTATTTTTATATTAATAATCGTTTTGTGTCTATGATGAATGAGATGTAGGTTGATAGAGATACTAACATAATGCTTGTACCCAAGTTTATCAGCTAGGTAGTAGTATTGTGACAGGATGATGCACTGAATTTTCAGCCATTATCATTTACTGCCGAATAAAGCTCTTTCCAAGTTTAATCATGTTCTCTGATTGCTACCCTATCTTCTTCACAACACCCCACCCATCAATTTTCCTTATTTCATTCATCCATGTAGTGACTTTCTGAGTTTCTTGGAAATCAATTTAAAATTTGAACTAATTATCTATTATCATATCATCTTTTCTGGCAATAGGTTCAGCGTAGTTCTACTTCGGATTTCTTAATTCTTTCAAAAATATCGATGATAGCTATTTCTTTTCTCACTCTTGTATTTTGTTTTCGATCTCTCATTATTCCTAATACCTATCTCTTCATATTTTGGTAAGGGGTCTGAAATTTCAGCATTGCTTTTCGGTTAAGTTTCCAAGTCTCAGATCTGTAAGTAAGAACTGAATCTGTATGGTTATTTAATTTCAATGAAACCAACGACTCTATTAGATCTCTGTTTGAATAGACGCTGAATTTTAGTTTTCAAGCATTTATATTATCATGTGTAAAGCATAACAATGTCTTGAATATAAAAATACCCTGCGTGGTTTGGCGTAGAGGCAGATAATTTGACTTTGGTCTCCCGAACTTCTTACGCATTTCTGGGCAATAAATCCATTCGATTTTTTATTTTGATTTATCAAAGTGTGTTATATTACAGTATCATAGTTATTTGATAGTTATATATATATGCTATATGTAGGGCATATTTGTGTGCGTTAAATCAAAGAAATAAAAGTTAAGCAGTTTAGTTTAAAAAAATTAAATAAAAAAAAATTGAAAAAAAAAAAAAGAAGAAAAGAATATATTAATTTTATTTTTTTTGAATAAAATTATGAATGATAACATCACAATGAATTATAAAAAAATTTTTTTTAATATATTTTAAATATAATTATTAATTTTTTTTTTTTTAAAAAAGTTTTCAAATTACTTTTTTTTTTTTTGCGAATTACAAATAAAATCACTTTTTTTTTTCCATTAATAACTAGGAAGTTACCTGTGAGTCACGTGATATAGTTTATTGATGCTATAGTGATTTCTGGTTGGACATGTACTTATTGTTTTTTTTAGCAGCCTTCTCAATTATTCTAATTTACTTATTTCTTTCACTGTTGTTAACAACTCATGTTTTCACTATTATTATTTATTTAAAATGTCAAAGCTTCTCCTCCTTGCCCAAATTTTGCAATTATATTGCTATGTCGCGTTGGCTGGCGATGGGAACCTTCGGCATTTACCTGAACCGTATTCTGAAGTTGATATTAATAATTTATTGAATAATTTTTGGCTTAAAATTAAAGTACCAACATCAAAATGCAATTCTGTACGTATCTCCATGTATTATTCAAGACATGTTATATATACATTGCTTTGAATTAACCGTATTTCTTAGTTAAACATTTTTTTTTTTTTTTTAGACACGTTGGAATATTAGACCAATTATAGAAGAAGTAAATTCTCCGGACAATTTATTCACTCGCAGTAGCGTTGTTCTTGTTTATATTGTATTTCATCTGGAAACAATGTGCGCTAATATGTCTTCGATTGACTGTGGATTACTGATAAAGTCGTCCTATCATTGCTATTTAAACAAACTGAATGATTTATTAATCAACGGAAATTCTACAAATTTAATTCTGTTTTCAAAGCTGTTGCTAGAAAACGTAAAACTTACTCAGGTATTTAATTTTATTGTAATTAATATTAATGCACTTGAATAATAGAGTTAATTGCAGCATATATATATATATATTTTATTTTAACTTTTTAAATTTATAACACATCCTTTTTTTTGTTACTTTTTTGTATATGTTTATTTTTTTTTAAATTCCGCACCCACTTTTTTTAAACTCGATCTTATCTATTTTTTTTTTTTACTGTGCGAATAAGTCTGTTGTTTGCCTAAAAAAAATTCATATTGCTACTTAATCCATTTTTGTAGAAAATTTATTGAAAATGAATTGTATATAATTAATTAATAGCGTGAACAGTGAAATTGTGGGCAACGTTTTAAAAGAGTTTTTATTTGTAAATATTTTACTGTACCAATCAAATAATAACATAAAACTGAATTAAGATCGGCTTGCAGTGACGTAGAATTAATTTATTCAGCTTGAGAATGAAGTTTTAATAAGGAATTAAAAATGTAAAAATTGTTACCACTACACACTATTACCAAAATATTTACCAAAAAGCAAAATTTAGATCACAATGTTCGCTGATATTTGTATTAGTAGTAAATACATAAACAAAAGTTTACACTTCAGCGCAAAACAATCCAACGTTTGCTGGTATTTGAATTATTAGTAAGAAGTATACAAACAATATTATAAACAATATTTTGATAGCCCTTTCCCCCCTCTTGGAAAAGTTCTTAATAAATGTTAACTAGTTTTTTATGTGCAATTTGCAAGGTTTTATTTTTGGATAACTTAAATAACACAATGGGCTGTTCCACTCAATGCGTTTGGTTTATTAACATCGGAATTAGCTGTAGCAAAATTTAAAAATTGAAATCATTACACTTTTTTTGGCAGCCTCTATGTCTGCTCATATGTTGCATCCTGACTAGATATGGAAAGATTGATAGTAATAAGATACATCACTAGGGAAAGATCAGTGGGTTATTTTTTGTTAGTGAGTTTATCCCATTTAGCATGACATAAACTTATGTAACGTATTATACAGATAGAATATACATTTATTATATTATTGTTGTTAATTCAACCGGATAGTTGAAATATCATTCACATTTTGCTTTTCCTAATAATTTGTTTGGAAGAATTCAGCACACAATTAGTTATTAAACAAGGATAAATTAAAAAATACAAATGAAATATGGACAAATATGTTTCCTTTTTTTTTTTTTTTCCAAATGTGTCAAAACTGTTATTAGCATATTAAACATTATTGAATATTTCTGTTTACTCTATATTTTTCAACGGAATTTTTATTTCTTAAGATGATTAATAATAATAAAAAAGGTGATTAGTTTAAAATTATAAATAAATTTTAATTTATAATTTTTTTCATATGTCATAGCATCAGCCGGGACGCGAACCCACAACAGTCTGCAACCAACTACTTGCTGCGATGATCTCTCGGCTAACAACGCTTGACTTTTAATTTATAATTGTCAAACTTTATAATGTAGTTGGAATAACTTGAGCAAATGATAATCAGAAATGTGAATATTAACGAGAAAGGTTAAGATAAATATCTACATGTCAGCTAAGTTTTTTATTATTATTATAAATGCATTGCTAAGCGAATAGAACATCTTTTTCTATATTGTTTATTAAATTACGATCATTTGAACTACAGATTTTAAATTTCTTGCTGTAACATCTTTGATACTATCCACTTTAAATAAATTAATGATTATTAAGTAATCACCATTTCTAGCCCAGATATAAATTTCAAATTTCCTTGAAGATTAGTACATTTGTTTTATTATTATAATTTCTATTGGAAAGTAGTCGTAAACAATTTACTTACAACGATGTCAGATTGTGTAATACGTTTATTGCTGGCTGTTCAATAGAAATTGACCGTTTATCTGCTTATTTTTTCAAGATATGTTTGATACATTGGTTATAGTTTACCTGAATAATTTTATCATTATTGTTTTTAACATTAGTATGTATTGTACATGATTATGGTGTTATATTCTTTGTTTTTTTCTTTTGTAATTAATTTTTATATCTATTTCCGATATTTATTGTTTATATTAATCTTTGTATGTATTTTTTTTAGATGATTATATATTCATATCTTTTTCAGTAATTATTTTGGAATGTAATGGCTCTTATAAATTATTCCTCGGCACAAATTCGGCTTGTTTGGAGTTATTCACTATATATATTTTAATATGTTGTTTGTTTAATAAAATAAAATAAATAATAATTATTACTACTACTATTAATCTATATATCTATCTATTCTTGGTTAAAAATCATATTGATTATCATTATCTGAGAATAATAAATGTCTTCTTTTAGGGATAAAAACTACATTTGTCGGTGAAATATTTAACAGTTGTTTTACTATTTATATATATATAGAAGCAATGGATCTGAAGTCCGATCCATGCTTCACAGCCTCCTATAAACCTAATCAGTATTGCAGGCCTGAATTAAGTTTATAGTCCAATATCAGCAGGGTTTTGCATTTAACTATTTCATTTTAAATAAATTCCATTTTTAAGATTAGATTTCTGTTAATAAAAATTACTTGTAAAACCTATTAGTCAAACATATATATACGTCAAGCGTATATATATGAGTTAATGCAAAATTCTGCTGAAATAAAATGCTTATATTATTAAAAGAAATAATATATTTTTTTGTTAAAATCTTGTTAAAATATGGCATATGATTTATTTTGAGATAAGCCCGCCAACATTTTCTAAAAGAATGTATGCTTGTAATTAGTTAGCCCATTCAAGGCAAATTAAAGATGGCTTTCTCTTTCTTTTTTAATTAATAAAATTCAAACTTTAAAGAAAGAAATGTAGAATAAAAAAGTAAAAGTTATTTTTAGAAAATGTTACCTTGAAACAAAGAGTGGGGGTGGGCTTATCAAGATCTAAGATCATACAAACAATAGAGGGTAGCTTACAAAAAAAAAAAAACATATAAATAGGAGAGTGAACAAAAGACTTGGTGATTCAGAATTTTCTTGCTGGCATTCAGATTTCCCTTTTGAAATTTCAGTCAGATTTTTTTTGGGAGAATTCTTGGCAGATTTTGTTTTTGCTTGTTGAGATTTTATTCCAAAAAGTTATACAACTGTCATCTTCAAAATCATGGAGAAGTTTGAACATGCTCAAGCTAAAAGTCATATGAGTTTGATGGATTCTACTATGCTTGGCTAGGCAAATAAATAGCTTTGCCTATCGTCGAGGTTCCTAAATACCATCCAAAATGCCTTAGTATCCACTCAATAGTCATCTGAACTCTGTGCTGTGTCTGTAGGACTTTTCATAAAAGCATGCTATTTATTTCCACTTTCCTTGTCCAGGCAAATACCTACCGATCGTCGGATCAAGCCACGAATGCCGTAGGAAACATGACCAAGGAACCAGGACGGTAATCATATCTCTCCTCCAGTGAACTATTTACTTTGTACCCTTTTGTTCATACCTTTCTTAATTGAATTATATTATAACTTGTTGTATTTAATTATATTTGTAATGTAACCATTTTTTTTATTAGACTAGTCTTAGATATATATTGTGTGATCATCTATCTATATATTTAACCCTTTTTCCTTCGCTATTCTTCATTACTAACGTTTATAAATATTTCGTATTCCATTGCGGTTAAGTTTAAGGGTTAGTTTTTCATTTAAATCTCTTTCCAATTTTCATTATATTTGTAAAATTCAATACGAGTAAGTTTCCTTTTGTTTGCCAACTTGATCTCCTCGATAACGCTTCTTTTGTCCGCCACTAGCTTATTATGTATATCAGATTTAGCTATATATGTTTTAAATAATTTTTAAACTCTGGTTTAGCGCAAAGCAATTAAAAAATGCTTTGTTAAAGATTTTTATTATTGTACTTTATCGAGGAGATTCGAGTTGACAATTTTAATAAAATTGGGAAGAAAAGATTTAGACTGCAAACATATTAATCTGTTTTTATTGTCTAATTAGTTTTTATTTATTTAGGGGAATAGCGGAGGCCATTAAATCATTATTCATATTTTAAAGTTGTTAATTAAACATATTAGTTAACTATAAAAAGCTTGAGTTTCCTAATTTTATTATAATGCTTTATTTTACTTTTCCAATGATTCAGGCACGCAAAACACATATTTCATAGTACTGTTACACACATTTAATTATTTAGCTCCGTAGGTGTTCCCATCCATGTCTCTACCGCTGTTGCTAAGCTTTGTGGCCGGATGAGAAAATAATTTATGCGTGTCTCAGATAATGTTATTGGTTCGTAGTTAGCCTTGAGAGTAGGCGAATAGGGCAGAGGTCATAGTATTCTTGATTTAATATCTCATGTATGAGTGGCCTTGAGGTACTTTCACCTAGTATTCGAACTGGGTTAAACCAACATACATCATCTGACTGTCACAATATATATATATATTGTTATTAATTCTATAAATTTAATCAACTTTCTTTGATTTCTAGCCTCTCTTCTCCACAGAACACTAGCAAATTTTCTTATTTCATCCATATGTAATCTCTTTCTATAGTTTTTATAATCTCTTGGGATTCAATTTAAAACATCAACTATCATCTCTTCTAGCAATAGGACCAGTTCAACTACGTTTCAATCTTCTAATTCCTTTATTGATATCAGTTATTCTTGTTTATTCTTCCACTTCATTTTTGATTTCTTCTTATTACTCTTAATATACATTACTACATACTTCATTGCATAATATGAAGCTCTCTTGTTAAGTGTTCAAATCTCAGATCCATAAGTAAGACCTGATAAAACAAATCTATTAAAAATCTTTTTCAGAAATACATAGGCATATTTCTACTAAAACCACTCAATCCAAGTTAAATTCTAAAATGAAATATGTCCAGGTTATTTGTAGTTGTTAACTTCTAATTAATGCTTACCAATCTTTTTTCTTTTTCTAAAACAATCCCTTGAACAGTATTTTGGTCTTTTTTAGCAATTATCTTTGGTCCTACTTTTCTAATTTCACCTGACAACTCTTGATATTTTCTGAAGCTTTGAAGCATTATTTGTAAAATCAAGCATATCATCCACAAAATCTCGATGATTTAAATAATCTCTATTTACTTTTACTCCCTTGGTTTTTATTTTAATCCACAAAATGATTTTTGCAAAATTGCTGTAAAAGTTTTGGAGACATAGCATCATTTGGTCATATATGTTTCTCAATGCTAATCTTCTTAGTATCATCATATAATCTAATCATTGGAATTGCATTTTAATAAATATCCTTCAGAATATGACAGTATCCTGAGTATATATTTTGATGATCCAATGTTTTAATCACTGTAGAAATGCATATAGAATCAAATGTCTTTTCATATTTCAAAGTCAAAGCTCATATCAATTTCCCCCACTTCTCTCAATATTTTAGATGTGATCCACTGCATTAAAAACTTAAATCCATTTGTTTTTGTTAATTGGTGAAAACCCAAACTTCACCAAAGATGAGGTGTAATTATTTTGTAAAAATCTTGTATAGAGGTGATAGAAGATTAAGAAGTCTATAATTTCTGATATCTTCTTTATCATCATTCTTAAATATCAATATTATTACTGCATTCTCCCAATAATTTGGCTAACAATAATTAAACTTTGTCAACTGCTTATTTTAAAATATAAGAGTGCCATTATTTTTGGAGTTTTTCCCTTTTTCACAAGTTTGATTGTAATTAAACAGGCAAAACTTTCCATGCAGTAGTGCCACTAAGTGCAAGCCAGAGTAATCAATGGATGCCAGAAGGCTTGTGCATAAAATTCCTATCTAGTGCCTATTCATCCAATATCCCCAGACTAGTTTCTGGCTTTTGGCCTTCATCAGTAAAGAGCCTTGGATCTGAAAGCACTGCACCTATATCTTAGGATCTAATGCAACACTCCAACAGCTACCTTTTATCTCTACTTAACTACAAAACTATGAGAATCAAATTGAAAACACAATAATATTTTCAATCTAAGCTCATTAGCTTATATAGTCGTATGGGTCTTAACTCAGTTCAGTACCCATACATTTTGGTGTCTTTGGCTCTTTTATGACCATAGACAATATTATCCTATTAGGAAAGATTGCAAGCTTAGATTGAAAATATATTATTCAATTTGATTCTCATAGTTTTGTAGTTATGTAGATATAAAAGGTGGCTGTTGGAGGGTTGTATTAGATCCTAAGGTCTAGGTGCAATGCTCTCAGATCCAAGACTCCTCACTGATGAAGACCACAAGCCAGAAACTAGTCTGGGGATATTGGATGAATAGGCATTAGATAGGGATTTTATGTACAAGCCTTCTAGCATCCATTGATTACTCTGGCTTGCACCAAGTGGCACTACTGTATGGAGAATTTTGCCTGTTTAATAACAATTATGAGCAAGCATAAGAAATGGTGATTTTATGTGGTGTTCAGAAGTTTAATTGTTTATCTCACTTCTTTATTTGAAATGCTGGAATACTCAGAAAATATAATAGCTGTAAGGAATACTTTGTTGGCTAATTCTTTATTGTCAAATAATTTTTTACAGAACACTTCTTTACATTTAAAAATGTTTTCCTGAAGATTTGTGAGTTGTATTTATATATTAGACTATTTCCATCATCTAATAAGTATTGAATGTCTTTAGAAAAATTAACTTTATTTAAAATTTCCAATTACATTCAGCTGTTAGTAATAGTACACAGGTTAGTATATGCACAACATTTTGAGTTATTATTCTCCTCGCTTCTTTAGGTGCTGCTGGCCTGACCAGTGTCAGTATTAGCATGGAAATTGCTCAGGCCAGCAACAACTAAAAAAGAGAGGAGAATATCTCTCAAAACATTATGTATGCTATTATGAACAGTAGAATGTAATTGAAAAATTTAGATAAAGTTAAATTTTTCTACAGACATTCAATACTTAATACTATATGATGGAAATAGTTCCATATATGAATACATTTTCAAGATGTTATTTCTTTTTTATAGTAATAATTCCATGCAGAAACAATTTTCTTTTTAATACTAAGATGTTTTTCACTTTTGAGACTATCTTCTTATATCATTATTAAATCTCTACCATTTTATAAAACTTCAGATATTTAATTCTTCTTTATTGATAATTTTTAATTACTTTTGTCATACATTCTCTTGTCTCAATAGAAAATTTTCTACTCCATTTTTGTACAAGTCATCTTTCTTGCTATTCTTAATAGAATATCAGTTATCTTCATACTGATTTCAATCAAATCAACATTTTTAATGTTGTCAATATTTTAAGACAATTTGCAAAATCTAATTTAAATTTATTGGAATATTTCCAGAGGTTAGAAATATCAATATATTAGTATTGTATTAATTGTTTTTGTTTTCTAATTTTGCATTAACATTTGTGTCTGCATATATATTATATCCTTTCTTTTTATATTTAAACTGACAAGATCTATAATAGGTTACTAGAGAAAGCTTGTTTTGCCTTAGGATTGTCAATTAATAATTGATAGTTTTCTAGCAACATCAAAAGTAAAGCTATTTCCAGTTATTTACATAGATATAATTCCTTAATTTCTATTGTTTACACACATACATATATATAATTTATAACAATATATGTGTGTCTTTAAATTGAAATTAACTTATATATCATTCATTAGCAAACCATTTAATTAATAAAAATACAAACTGCCTATTGAATACATTTGTTTGCCAATAATATGATTATACAGCAGATAAAAATTATTTGTCATCTCACAAATGATTTTTACAATTTTTATATGTAATTTGAAAGGCTAATGAATGTTTTAGCAACCCAAATTCTAAATTGATGATATAAGCATAAAGTGAATAGTTTATTTTCTAAAAACACAAATAATCAGTATATCAAGGAAAGTATTCAAAATAAATTAAACAATACACTTGATGTATGTTTGTGAATTTGTTCAATAGTCAACTTTGCTGAAGATCAGGTTGTTGACAAAATATATTTTCTAAAAAAGAAGTTTCTATTAAAGAATTAAACAATTTACTAATGCTATGTCTAATTCCAATTTTTAAATACCGGTTGTCACATTGTTTTATTATATTTTATAAAATACATTAAATAGATCTTCTTGCTATGCTGACCTTGGTTCAAAATAGGTCATTTAAATTTGAGCATTTTAACAACAGGCTTAGAATGTTTCTTTCAATTAGATGATATATAGAAAAAATGATATTGATAATTCATTGGTTGTTTAATTGCTTTTAGCAAAAGGTATAACGATGATCAAAAATTGTTCAAATACTCATCATTTGGCAATTAACAAAACTGTTGATTACTGCCTTTTTTTCACTGTTTCTCTGTAAGAAGCTATTGAAAGAAATGTTGCTCTGTAATGACTGTTTTACCTTGTATGCACATGCATATATATATATATTATTAAAAGCCAGCCAATACTTAGATAATTTCAATATCAATAACAATCAACAATTTCAAATTGTTGCCAAGGCAACCTCCTTTTAACAAAATTGAAACTGTTGATTGTTATTGATATTGGGATTATCTAAATGTTGACTGGATTTTAATGATTACTTACAAACTCATTTAGCCTTGAGCAATATTACACTATACATATATTAAGTAATTTGATATATATATACTAAAGTGAAGATTTTCACATCTAAAAGATGTAAATGCAAATACAGACCCACACACGGGAGTTTAAAATTGGTTAAAAATTTTATTTCCTTAATTGTTAATTAGATATTGTCAAATCAAGATTGATTCTAAACAATAGTATGGATAGCATTTTTTAATTGTTAGTTTGATTTTTCAGGCTATTTAAAGGAATATTTACTGTTGCAATGATGGTGGATCAATTTATCTCACTCTTGGCTAATTTTTTTCCTTTTTTCATTTGTTTTTTTCAAATATTATATAATTTTCTAATGAATAAGATTGATTTGTCATAAGACAAAAGTAAGACAACTCAATTCAACATGGCCATATATTATACGTTAAGTGAAAGTTCAGTTATTATTCTGGTCAATCACACCTTGCTTATATTTTTTAGCTATTTATAATAAGTATTTACAAAAGTTTTTATTATGGTCACAATTTAAAAATACTAATAATTCTATATTATCTAATTGCTACACTTGAAGTTACAGGACATACTATAGCTTGGTTTTTGGGATTCTGTCCAATGTTGATTTGGATAATAACATAATTGATGTATTCTTTGTTGACGAATGATTTAAGATGCAATAAAAACTATTAATGATGTTTGTGTTGATGATGAAGTTTGAAGGCAATTGCAGATCCTGTTATCACAAACTTTGTTCCTTTCTATTTAACCACAATGCCATATTTTATCTTTTATTATTTTTGGTATCTGATAAAACTAATTATTATTTTTATTTAATTGCTTCAGTATATCTTTGTATAATGATGATGTTTAAT
This sequence comes from Epiperipatus broadwayi, assembly GCA_028023455.1. Lineage (NCBI taxonomy): Eukaryota > Metazoa > Onychophora > Udeonychophora > Euonychophora > Peripatidae > Epiperipatus > Epiperipatus broadwayi. Next base: position 1,925,512 of record JAQFVV010012400.1, on the reverse strand, counting down.
AAATATCAATCAAAATGAATTGACACCAATTGATTATTCACAGGTTTATATTTAATATCCTTTCTGGAAATAAAAACTACATTAGTGTTTATTTATTTATATACTGCCCCATGCATAGTAGTTCAGTGATAGGGTGATGGATTTGAGAGTAAAAAATCCCTATATTGAACTTTAACTTAATACTTCTGGTGCTCAAACAGCACATGAACTCCTACTCAAACAACCATTAAATTATCATCATAATCTTCATTGTTATTAATATCCACAAATTGAATAATAAACTGTATGTTATCATGATTTAATGTCTATTAGAGCACACTTTTATTGACTCATACAAGTCAATGTGAATGCAATATATTTTTATTTTTACTCTTTCACATTTTGGAGTTAAGCATCTGATCAGTACTATGGTGATTATTTTGCAGTTTCAAAATTTTCCTGACTGGTAGTGACATCTATAGTTAGCTGACCAAATAATTCATTTGCACCACATTGGAAAATATCTCTTGATCTTCACTGATAATGTATTGATTGACTTTAAGCCTGGGAGATTCTATTTTGTTTTATAAATAGAGTATAATTATTTTCTGTCATGAAATTTGAAAAAAATAATTTGCTGTTGAAATATCTATGACCACTAAAAATGTTAGTAATAAATTATTAAGATGCCTAAACAACAAGGGGAAAAAAACCAGCTAAAATAGAATTAAAATAATTGATTAAAACAAAACACAGTCTCTTTATAAAATTGTGAGAGAAAGGAAAGTTGAAAGTGTAGATTTCACTTTAAGGCAAGCATTATAATGAAAAAATATAAATATCCATGGTTATGGATCCTCAGAGTTGCTATATTTTTACTTACTAATTGTGAGCTTTCAAAGCATATATATATATATATATATATATATATATATATGCTTTGAAATATATATATATATATTATATTATATATAATATACAAACCATCATACAATTACAAATATCCAGTAACACCCCCTGTTTAAAGATCTATATCTCAATAATAGCAAACCTTAAAATGATTTTAAGGTTTACTATTATTGAGATATAGATCTTTAAACAGGGGGTGTTACTGGATATTTGTAATTGTATGATGGTTTGTATATTTTCTATAATTATTTCAGTTAGTGTTAACAGTAACTTTCTTTTTATATATATATATATATATATAATAATCGCTGGAATGATAAACTTTCCAAGCATTCATTATATACAAACACTGCCTTCTATTGTCAAGTATATTTTGCAAATAAAAAATGAATCTGATGTAATTAACTAATTAGATGTATGGAATAGAGATTTGTTAAGCTTATGTTTAGATTGGAAATAACTTAGTTTAATATTATTGAAAACAACCAAAAAATTCATTTCTGTTTTCCAAATTATATTTGACACTAGATGGCACTATATCTGTGTAAACAGGGTAGTTGGAGTAATACTAGAGTAAGATTATTATTTAAAGGAAAAGATAAGGATCATAGAAAGTTAAACAATTATAGACCTATAGTGGGAACATCAGTTTATATAAAGTTTTCTCATATATAGTGGCTAGAAGGGTTGCAAAATGGATGGAAGAGAACAATGTAGTGGGGGAAATGCAAGGAGGTTTTAGATCAGATAGGCATATAGGAGATAGTTTATTTGTAGTTACACAACTTATGGATATGAGTAAGAATTCAGGTAGACAGTTATATATATGGGTTTTATAGATATAGAGAAGGCATATGATAGAGTAAATAGAAATAGATTATGGGTAAGTTTAGCGAATCTGGGAATGGATGAAGATTTAGTGTATATTATTAGGAACTTATATAAAAATAATTACTATACGTATCAATTAGGGGATATAGAATCAGTTAAAGTTAAGAATGGGATGGGACTAAGGCAAGATGCCCTATATCACCTATTTTGTTTTTATTGTATTTGATGAAATGGAGAGAGCAATAGAAAGACTAGGAAGAGTGATAGAGATACCGTTTGTCAGGTCTTTTTTTGCAGATGATGTCTTTTTTTTTCATGTGTCATAGCATCATTCAGGAAGCAAATCCACTAACCTGGGATAACTGCTTGTAAGGCAGCTGTTCTGACCACTTGACCACCAACACTTGACCAAATGATATCTTTTTGTGTGCAGAAAGAAGAGAAGATATGGAAGTTATGCTGAGAACATGTGCAAGGGTGGGTAAAAAGATGGAGATTAAATTTAGTGAAGAAAAATCAAATATAATGATGGTTAATACTGGGAGAAAAAGATGTAGAATTTTTATTGGGTAATATAAAGTTGGGGGGTAAATAGATATAATTATTTGGGAATCATCTTAAGTAATCAGAAAAATTGCCTGGATGAATGGGAGAAAAAATTGATAAATGAAGCAAAGAAAAGAAAGGGATTGATAAAGAAATTAATAGTGTTTTACATATAATAAATATGATGTAGTTAGAATTGTATGGAAGGGAGTTGCAGTAGCAGGGTTAACATATGGTAATGATGTGTTATGTGTTAGTAAAGGGGTATTAGATTACTTAGAAGAAGTACAAAGGGAAGTAGGAAGACATGCATTAGATGCAGATGTGTGAACAGCAAAGGAGGCAATCCAAGGAGAAATGGGATGATCAAGTTTTTATATGGGAGATTCAAAAAGTAAAATGAAAATGATTGGTAGGTTGCATTTTATGGATAATTAAAGAATAGCCATGGGTGAGAAAGGTAATGCGGTATGCAAAAGATTTGGATAAAGAAATTATATCAGTGTACTTGTACAAAAGGTGGGATGATTGTGTTAGGAGGATTGTTGAGTGTTATAGTGATAAGGAATGGGATAAAAGAATAGATGTGTTAATAAAAATAGGGAGTTGGAGAGATAGAGAACTAGTATGGAGAGTAAAAAGAATTTAAATATATATAGAAGTAAACAGAATATTGGATGCAAGTTAATTTATGATAATAGCAAGAAAAGTAATTTATTGTTTAAGACTCGAACGGGATCTCAATGGGATCTTTAGCAACAAGAGAATGTACGCATAAATGGAAAAATATGGGTGATTTAGTCTGCAAATTGTGTAAGGAAGGCATAAAAAATATTAGGCACCTGTTAATTGAATGTAAATGCTTGAAAGCAGAAAGGGTACAAATAATAAAGTTAAGGAAGAATAAATATGAACAAAGTTATTATACCAGAAAGTTATTGGTTTTTATGCTGGGTTTGGGGAAAGGTAAGGGGGATTTAGATATAAAGGCCATAGAGTTGACAAAGATTATGTTGTGGAAATGGGATGGAGCAGATTATGGGAAAATTTAGGGTAGGGAATGGAAAGGGAAGGTAAAGTGGCTAACAGGTTTCTCTGGGCATAGTTACTGAGAGATTCCTGACTCCATTTAAGAAGTCACAGTGCATCACATCACATCTCAGAAAGTTTATCGTTCCAGTGATTACATATTGTATCCACCCGGTTTACTCGGACGTGCTACCGCTCACTCTCAATATGTCCCTATTACGAATCTGCTGTGTTCTTGCGTCCGAGGGATAACATAATGTTCTGTGAAGATAATTTCAAACACATATACATGTACGCTTTATTTATTTTATATGTAAATTCGGATTGAATCCAAGTAATAGGCGCCAGGAGAACTTTTATAAGAGTCCGCCACGTATGTGCATAAGCTCACTCAACTATATCACAAAACATGCCCGTGCATCACTCCAGTCGGAAGCAAGAAACGAACACAGCCAATATTACCCTTCAAATTACCTCGTCTCTGTGAGCGTTCACTCACAATCAATTAGACTTATTACATGAGGGCCCACCCTATATCCCACAGAATACATTAATCAAACTTAATTTAATCTAAGAGAGCATAACAAACATAAGCATAAATAAAATAAAATCCCAACACCAAAAATTTCAAATGCATTCATTCATATACAACAAATTTGATCACTCTAGCACTCATTCCTATTATATAAATTTATGTTGAAATTCCAAGCAATTAATAACAAAAAAATACTAGTTAAATAAATGTTTTATTTAATCTGTTTACTAACAATAAATGCAGGTATATGATCGGCAAGCCGAGATAATTTAAATATAGATTTCAAGGTGACTTCGCATATCTTTTTAAGAATATTAAACTGTAGGCAAACTTATTTGGTTAGATTCTCGAATTGTTCATTAATGGTCAAGAGTAACTTTATCATTTTAGCTTAATGTTTTTTAATAGTTCTGGTTATTAAAGTTATTTTATTTTGGTGCATAAGTGAATACGACAATTTAAAGATAGCTACCTGTGGAACGTAGAAAGACTGTAATGGGATCCTGAGCGATGGTTTCTTCTTTAACGAAGCATTCCGGTAATTTGCACGGTCTCAAAAGCGTGTGTGATCCTTATGTGAAGTTCTCCGGTGTTACGAGCATCCTGTTGGCAATCAGCTGGGCTGGAGGCGGAGGTCTGGCGGTCAAGCCATGAATTTTATGTTCAGCAACGCATCTCTGTTAGATTTCAATCGTCTAATAATAATCAATAGTAGTCTGATAATAATAATCTCATCTCTCTGAAAAGCGCTGTCCGGCCTTTTTGATCTCTCTCTTCCCGCCCTCACACCTTGAATTTTTCTCACCCAATCACTCCCATGCACCTGTGAGTCCCTTCATCCTATAAGTCCATCGAGTGTCAACTCAATTCCGGGATTTCTGAGATCGTTTTCGCTACTTAGGAATTTAACCACTTTTTTTAGGTATTGTTTCGCTGGAGACAGAAGTCTGAGTTATACAATAGCAGTGTACACTTTTTCTCACCTCTGTTTCTAAATTTGGCTTATTTTATCTAGGCATACCAGCACATATCCTGCTTATTGTTTCAATTTCTCTAATTTTACATTTGCTAATTACCCCTATTTAAAATAATTTTAGATCGCTTGGAATTTCAGAACATATCGCAAATTAATTTATTCATTTTCTCCTTTTGTAAAAAATGATTCCAATGATTTAATAAAAGTTAAACTTGCACTCAATCATTCCTCTCTCTTTACTTAATTAAAAATGCAAAAAAAAAACTACAACTAATAATTCTAGATTTATTCTTAATAAACAAACACAAAATAATAAAAAAAAAACTCTTTTACTTTTTTATTTCAATGAATTTGACAGGTACTCTTATATAGCTGCGATCTGCTTTAGAAACGGCTGTTTCTCGTTTATTATTAAAGCAAGACCGCTTTTTTAAAAGTTTTGTTCCTGTCATTCATTTCGTCAATTGATTATAATTTAATATCACCTCATATGCCTGGGTTCAAATCCCATGTAATGCTATTCCGTTACAATATATTATTAGTAGAGTATTAATTCGTGTATATGTATATGTGTGTTATTTATCTAGAAATATTTTAACTATGATGCAATCAGGCAAACACACAATTAAACACTGACATTGCGATCTGCCTGTCTTAAAAAGTATTTACATTTATTTCCTGTGCGCTTAATAAATAATTATAATAATCATTAGTGTATTTATCTGATATGGATATGAAAATGTAGCAATTTATTCTAGATAAATACTTTGCATATAATAGAGATATATGAGAGATAGTGACAAATACTTTGCATATAATAGAGATATATGAGAGATAGTGACCTGGGCCAACTGATGAGTGCTGGTTGCACGAAATGCATCTTGGGGGTCATTTGTCTTTTATTATATCTTTATTTATATGTATTTAAAAAGAATGGGGAAGTATGGAGGTGTTTATTATTTCTATAAAGATATTACATACGAGATAGAGAAAGGTGAATAACTCCGTGTGCGTAAATTAAAAAAAATAATAATCAGATATATTAATCTTTAACTGAGGTTTAAAGTTTATATCTGTGCTAGAGATAATCTCTAGTTTCAAAAATGATTAGTAATAATCATTAGTGTATTTATCTGAAATGGATGGCGTTAAAGTTGTGAGTGGAGGGAGTTTGACAATGTAAATGAAAATGTAACAATTTACTCTAGATAAATACTTTGCATATAATAGAGATATATATGAGAGATAGTGACCTGGGCCAACTGATGAGTACTGGTTCAGCATGAAATGCATCTTGGGGGTCATTTGTCTTTTATTATATCTTTATTTATATGAATTTGAAAAGAATGGGGAAGTGTGGAGATGTTTATTATATCTATAAATAATTATAACTTTACTTAGAAATAGTAATTTATGTCTGATCCACTTTAAAGCTGAAAGTGACCCAATTTATTAAAAAAAAAAAAAATTCTAATTTTAAAGAAATAATTATAATCCAAATAAAACTGAAAAATGTTACACATTAGGAAGTACTGTATTATTTAATACAAAAGAAAGTTTTTTTTTTTGGTAATATTTTATTCTTCTTCTTAGTGTAATCTATATATTGTTGTAATACTTTGTAGATCATTATAAGTAAAGCAATGTCTATATTTTTTTAAATGCAACGTTCTCGCCACTCCTCTCCTTCTCATATAACTATTACGTACATTATAGAACTATAAAAAAAATATCGTGTACTGTAATCATATCAAGCTAAAAGTTATTTTTCCTATGTATAGTTTACATTATTATTTACGATTTAAAAAAAAATCTATTTATAGATTAAGTTATAATTTATCATTAATATAGATTTGTATAATTATATATATATAATAAAACTTCTAAACTCAATACATTCTTAAAACCTATGAATAGAGATGTATGTAAAAAAGCAACAATTCCAAGATGCATTGCTAGACAAACGAGGTCTCATCATTTGATCCAGATCTTTGCTCATAATATTATTATATTAGTTTAATATTTATCTATCTATTGATCTATATATATATATATACTAATGATAAGCAAAGGGGGTAGATCACCCTCCCCAAGCTATGAATTTAAAGCACTCTAAATGTTGAATAAAGGATCAAGAATAGAATGAATCCACCTATTCTCAGGAGCTTGATGTAAGCGTACCTTTGTCAGCATTGTTGGTAATTTAAAGTGAAATTAATGTTATCTGTCAGATGGAATATGGTATTTAAGAGTTATGAAATTTAAATAAGACTGCTATGTAAACGTTTGCCTTGTATAATGGATTATGAGTTGCATAACTTTTAAATTCCATATTCCATCTGGCTGATAAATTAATTTCACTCTGAATACCCAACAATGTTAACAAAGGTATGCTTATAAAGATCAGTGCTCAAACAATAGGTGGAATTATTCAATTGTTGATCCTTTGTTCAACATTTAGAATGCTTTTAATTTATACTCTATTTGGAAAGGGATTTACTCCCTTTGTTTATATATATATATAATAAGCTATACTTATTTTAACATTTACATAGTAATGATAAATATGCATTATTATTATTTTTTATTTCTGTATATATGAAAAAAGGAGGGGGGGGAATAAAGATGGAAAAAAGATGCATTAGAAAAGTCTATAGATGTTTAAACAAAATATGTTACATGGAAGAGTTAATAAAATATTCCTGAAAATGTTTTTTTTTTTCTCATGTGTCATAGCATCGGCTGGGATGCGAACCGCAACCCGGGCAACCGCTTGTAAGGCAGTCACGCTGACCTCTCGACCACCAATGCAAAATGTTTTTTGCATTAAATAAGACAATATTTACATTGAGTAATCTTTTTCAGTTTTATTTATATAAAATTATATGAAAAGTTGGGGGAAGGAGGGAGAATAAATAAAACCTATTTGATATCTTATTATTGATGTCTTGACATAAGAACTTTTACAAATAGCTACATTTAACATATCATTTTTTGACTGTATTACTATTCCAATGTTATATGGGATTCACTGCTGAAGGAATAGTGTCACATTTCCAGGATTGAATACAGGGTTTATTATTATCTTCTGGGCATCTTATCTAAAAAAATATTAAAAATATGTAAATAACAGATGCTTGTTACATTATACTCAATCATAGCATCAATTTATTAAATATTATGATAAAAGTTCTTGAATTAATTTCTCTGAGGGAAGTTTAATAAATAAAAACTGTTTTCCCTTAGCCTGTTACTTGACTTCTTGAAAAATGTGTATACTATTTTTTTTTTAAAACAATTACATTTAATATTTAAAATAGTAATCCAGTCCATGATGCTAGCTGCAATTATATCAAGTCACTTTCCAAATATTAAAAAATTTCAGCTACACCATTTTGAATATATATATATATACAATTCTGCACACTTTCTCATCTCATCCATCCATCTCACATGTGGTCTCTTTCTGGGTCTTTTACAATCTCTTGGAATCCAGTTTAAGACTTCAATTGTCCATCTATTATCTATCATATCTTCTAGCAATATGTCCAGCCCAACTCCACTTCAATCTTAATTTTTTCAATGAGGTCAGTAATACATGTTTGTTCTCTTACCCATACATTGTGTTTTCTATCTCATCTTGTTACTCCCAGCATGCATCTCTCCATAAAATGGATTGAACTTGGAGAGACCTTCATCAGTGGATTGATAATGGTTGATGATGATGATATATCTATATAAAATTATGACTCTCAAACAGCCAGTTTAAAAGAGATACCCTTTTTTGAATTGACTGTTTGAGAGTTTGAATTTTTATATATGTATTCACAGAGGGTGTAGCTGAAATTTCTTAACGTTTGAAGAATGATTTGATATATATATTGAAGTAAATATATATTTTTTTGGAATGTCAACTTATATTTATGATTTGTCTGTGGAATCAATATTAACAGTATGTTGTTAACATTTCATCTGGATTATGCCAGCTTACTTGATGTTATCATTCAGGAATGTAAATTTTTACTACAACTCCTAAGCAAATATAATTCTGTATGATTGTAAGCTGACCACCTAAAAAATTAGATTGTTCATCAGATGGGTTAGAGGTTTAAACCAAAATGCTACAACTATTAAATTAAATCTTATATATCTGAAAAGCCTACAACTTGATTTTAAAATATGAAATAACTTTTATACAGATTAAGTATCTATAATGTTTTAAGTTACTGTTATGGTATCACGATTCTCCTATACTTATTTTTATAACTTCTAAATGCAGTAAACTTACTGCCTTATTTTAGACTGTTTACTGTAAGCACAAATAATCAATCAATCGAGACTAGATAGAATAATATTATAATATTCCTATGTTTTTTGCTTTGATCAGCACCTTAGTTTTAATTATGAATTGTAGCCTTCTCTGTTGAAAGAAAATCTAGAAATGAGTATATTATAGCACTTTATTACCCAGAATCTTCTGATTGGTCAAGCTTCCAATAGTAGGGCGATTTTTATTACTCTAGGTTAATGTACGGCAGAGCTATTTTTTTCTATTTTATGATTCCTCAAGAATGGTGAAATGCAACAACAATTATTATGAAATATTTAATAACTGGGCTACATGTCAATGTAATCAATCATAAATATTGATTTTTAACACACCTGTAAAAAATTTAATGTTATAAGATTGTAAGCTAACATCCAAGTAAAAAATTATAGTGGCTCACTTTACTATATCTGTATTTCAGGCGATATCAACTTTGTTAGGTGGCCCAGTGATTTGTACTCGATGACAATACTAGAAGTATTACACTGTATCTTATTGAATAACATATAAAACACATCATTAGATTTTAAAATGATATCGCAATAAAGAAGTATCTGTTAACCTACTAAGAAAAAACTAAGATTGATATTTTCTTAGCTTAGCGGCAGTATTTATTTTAATACTATATTTTTTTTTTTATATAAAAAACCCCAGTAAATCTTTCATTATCTCTGTAGTAGATGATTTAACTATTTTTTATTTAATAATATTTGACATTGTATATTTGTATTAAAGAACTTTCATATGTGTAATGTCAACAAATGTTATCAATTAAATAACTAAGTTTATTGCAAATATAATTTTTTGAATTTTGCAATCCAGCTTTCAGCAGTCTATCAAGCGTTGGTGGCTTAGTGGTTAGCATAGCTACCTTCCAAGAAACTGGTTCGGGTTCGCTTTCTGGTCAACGCATTTGCCATATATATATATAAAGTAGCATTGGAAGTTGAGAGATCTCTTTATTATATTTCTATGCTTATATAGTCTGAGCTTCAATGTAATTTACAGCTCGAATATTCAAAGCAGGATTCTCTTTCTTTTAATCTCAGAAGTTGCAATGCAAGTAATGAGAAGATTCATTGGATCCTAGATAGTAGATTTAATTTTTTTTTTTTTTTAAAGTGTCATAGCATCGGCCGGGACGCGAACCCGCAACCCGGGCAACTACCTGCAAGTACAAGGCAGTCGCTCTGACCTCTCGACCACCAATGCAAGACGATTTAGTTTTTTTCTGGTAAAAAGTAATACATTCTCAGCTTCCACCCCATGATTACTCCTGCTGTTATCATTCAAAGGTTAATGGCTTGAAACTCAAACACTTCAATCTAGAAACAACCACACACATTCACCATCAAATCAGCAATTGTGTTTTTAGAAGAACTTTCTTCTTTTCAAATATATATTGTATGCTTAAATAATAAATGGACTGTAGATGCTAGTGTTATTATTATATTCACATTCCCCGACTAATTTTTGGTTGCGGTCTTTTTCAAAAGTAAGGAATGTGGATTTAATGCACATTACATCTTTAAACTTTTGATCATTATCAAACTAATAATTTAAAATAAAAAAAAAGTCTAAGGCTCGAATCCAAGCCAACATACTTCTATAGATGCATACACCTTACAGTAGGTCAGTAACTACACATTTTAATGACCTCTGTTTTATTTAACTGTTGGCTGTCTTTTGTATAATGTTTTAAGTCACAGTTATTTGCTTACATGTGATTTTTATAGATACATTTTATCTCTCCTCCCGCCTCCATTTTTTATTTTTTTGCTCAAATCATACATTATGATTCGTTAATGAAAAAAGTACAAGAATGAACACAAACCTGGCACTAAACATATATTGTCTATCTAAAACAATTCATTACAAAAGAAGAGTGGTTAGCTTTTGGGAAAATTATCTGACTTTCAGCACGAGCAGTACGGTTGAGGTTTGATCCAGACATATTCTTAATTTTTAAGGATTAGATAAAAAAAGCTGTCATCTGATTCCAAAAGCTAAATTCTATGTTCATACTCTGCGCGGTTTGATGTAGTTAGCAGAGAATCCGATTTCGAATCGGGAGATTCCAGAATAGATTCTGGCGTTCGCAGTTCTTGCGCTCGAGCTTTTTATAAAAAACTTCCGAACAATAAGGCCATATACCTTTATTTATACCTTTTTACAACAGTGTTGCAAGAAATATTTTGTGGATTAAAATGGGAAGATAAAGGAATGAAAGTAAATTGATATTATTTAAGTCATTTAGATTTTGCAGATGATGTAGTTGTTTTTGCAAATAATGCTTTAGAGCTACAGGAAATGTTGCAGGAATTATCAGATGAAAGTAGGAAAGTAGGACTAAAGATAAATGTTAAAAAGACTAAAGTAATGTTTAATAGATTTTCTCAAAATATGAAAATAAAGATTATGATGAGGTAGAAGAGGTTAACAGTTACAAATACCTTGGTCAGCTTATTAATACAGATGGAAATATAATGGATGAAATTAATCATAGAATTAAACTTGGTTGGCGTGCTTTTGGTAGAAATAACTTGATACTAAAAGGAAATATGCCTACGTGTTTGAAAAGGAAGGTTTTTAATAAGTGTGTTTGCCAGTTCTTACTTATGGATCTGAGACTTGGACACTTAATAGAAGAGCAATACAGAGACTTCAGACCACTCAAAGAAGTATAGAAAGATGCATGTTGGGAGTAACAAGAAGGGATCGAAAACGCAATGTATGGGTAAGAGAAGAAACAGGTGTTACTGACCTCATTGAAAAAATTAAAAGACTGAAATGGAGTTGGGCTGGACATATTGTTAGAAGAGATGATAATAGATGGACAATTGAAATTTTAAACGGGGTTCCAAGAGATTGTAAAAGGCCCAGAAAGAGACCACATGTAAGATAGATGGATGAAATAAGAAAGTGTGCAGGGGTGATGTGGAGAAGAGAAGCTAAAGATAGGAAAAGATGGATTGAACTTGGAGAGACCTTCATCCTGCAGTGGATTGATAATGGTTGATGATGATGATATATGTTTATAATCCTTAGGTTTTAATCTTTTTTATTTAAAATTTTAAATTACAACTTGAGTTATTTACTTTTAGCTATGGACTTTCTTTTTTTGTATAATCAAATTAACTACGAACAAAATGTCTTAAAGAAACTTGTAGAAATTCCAACCAGTAGATAGGCTCTTTAATGACTTTATAAAGTTCTTCATGTATATACATAGTTTATAGTCTGGGTTTATTCCCATATACATAAGTCATAGACTATTAAATTTCATTTATGACGTCGATGATCGCAACGACTATGGGCTGTCCTGTATCTGTTGATAATATTGTATTATATCACATTGTTATTGATTATTCCAGTCATAGTTTTAAAGGCGGGTAGGTGGGTGAGTGAAGCGAAATGTAGAATAGTTGAAAAAAGTTTTGTGATATATAAAATCTACTAATATATGTATATATTAGCAGAAAATTTTAAGAACAGTAGTTTATTAGCTAATTCATTTAAAATACGATCAAATAAAAATATCACGTTTATAATAAATAAGTTTTACATTTTTTTCAAATAATTATTTCACAGAAGATTATTGAATTTAGAAATACTTCAAATATTTAACATTTTTAGCCAACGGAGCCTGCCATTTTAAAAATTATAAATGTTTAAAAATTATTAGAATATCTTGTCGATTTATTATGTTAAAGATGAGTTATAATAAAAATTCTGTACATCTTAATGTTTCCAACCGATTTACAAAGTACGCTATATATATAAGCAGAACTTATTTAAATGCGAGGGAATTGATAAAACGGTGTGATGTATCGTATTTGTATATGGGTTTTGAAAAACACAATTACATTATGAGTTTTAGAAAATGATTGTAAATAATATTCATTAAAAAAAAAAAAAGTATTCTAAAAACTAAATTATAGCCTTTTAGCAGAAACGTTTTCTGACGCCCCCCCCCCCCCATAATAATTGCCATTTAAGTGAGCCAATATTAACTTCCTGTTTTAATATTAGCTTTGGCTAAAAAAGAAAGGTGAAACTGTTTCTGAATAAAATTGTCCAGCGAAATTTTACTAAATTTGTTGTTTATGTATAATTTAATTAATTTACTACGATCGCAGGTGTAAATGTTAACATTAATAAATGATAAATTTCATTATAAACCCGAATAGAAAAATAAATACCAAAATTCTATTTCTTATATAATTTGCTCATTTTTAAAATTAACTTTATAAGCAAAGAACGATTTTTTTTATCTTTTATAGTTATTAAAAAAACATAAAGTCAATTCAAAAATGACGTAAAGGTTTTACTCCATTGCCTGATAGATTTAAAATTAATTTTCTTAATTGGAAGTTGATTCAGAAATTGGTCTAAAATGAATTTAGTTCTAAATAATAAGTTTAGCTTGCAGCTAGTAAGAGTAAAGATTCTTAAGCATGATAAAATAACGTTATAGTTATTAGTCTTACTGAAAATGCTTAAGTAGGTATGCTTATAAATATGCAGTAAAGTTAATGATTGTTTGAAGATTTAGGATATTGACATTTATTTGTGGTAAAACTATTTCCATTAATGCAAACTTTATATCTGTTTATAAATATCATCATCATCATCTGTTGTTTTTGGTTAGGCTTGCAGGTTCGTTTCCAAACCAACAGATACAAAACGAACAACTATTCAGCAATAAATATGTATAATTTATTAGTACAAATATATACACACGTTAGTTAACAAATGTACAAATACAGTTGATATGCTTCAACGCTGAGATAGTCGTGCGAAGTATGAAACTCGCTTCCAGCTACTGATTAGCCTGCGTCGTGAGTTCTGCTAAGAAGACTCTTCCAGCTATGTAGTTAGCTTGCCTCGAGTCGGATCTAGTTCTGACGTAGCAGTTTCCAGTCCGTAGGTGGACTTGCCTCACTGCATAGACGTCGTGATAATAACTAGATAAATACCTTTGCTGATGGCAAAAGGTTTATTGGAGAGCACGTTCTGTCGTTCAGGTTAACAGAAGTAATTGCTCTCTGCCTTGCCTCCAAAAGGCTGACTATTTAAAGGCAAATCCCCTACCTTACTGGAAACATGTGGATTTGGTGCGCGAACCCCAGTGAAGATTTTTAATCCCATTGACTAGCAACTGGGTGCTAGCCAATCAGGTAAGGAATGTGGAATAGTCCACTTCTGAAGGCAGGGTCAGATATGACATCCCTCCCCCTGGCTAAAATTAGCCCTGGAGGACATAGTCATTGAGAAGCACTGGACGATGTTTTGTCTGCTTGGTTGGTTCCTCTGGTTGATTGTTGTTCCTGTCTTCATCCTCTTCTCTTGATGAGCTTGTTTCTGGTTGTCTGCTGCTATCTTGAAAGCTTCATATGGGTGGCTGGGTCTTAGTTGGTTGTAATGGTGATGATGATGATGACCATCTTCAGTTTGCACAACAACGTAGAGGCCCTTTATTTGTGTCACCACTGCTGGTCTCCAGACCCATAGTACATATGACATAGTACTTTTGTTCCTATTTGGAATTTTATTTTGTTTTTATCTTCTAAACTAGTTTAGCATTAGGTTTCAGCTTTTTGTTAAAGACTTTTGATTCATTAGACTTTAACTTTGATAATGTTGTGAGCTGGTTCACTTTGGTCACTTTGAACCCTAAGTGACTGAACCAGTCACGACCTATTAAATCATTATGATTATCTAATGCCACTACCAGTGGTAGGTATATAGTTTTGTTAGGCAAAGTAACTTTTCCTGTTGTTTGACCCAACAGTTTGATTTTATTCTCTTGGTAGTCTGAAATTGACTTACTGCAAGGGTGCAGCTTATATTTATTCTTTTTATTAATGCTTGTCCAAGTCTTTCTTGAAACTATAGACACTGCTGACCCTGTGTCAAGTTCCATTTTAACTGGTGTATCATTTATCATGACAGTGTGTATAAACCCAGACTTGTTATCTCTGATGTGGTTTATACAGGCAACTTGCTTATGTTTATTATCAGTGCCTTTACTGTCTTTAGGAATAGACTTGGCTGATTGTCTTTTTAATTTCAGACATGCTGCCTTTTTATGTCCTATACACTTGCAAAACGTGCATGTTGCTTTGTGGTATGGACATTCTGTATGCATGTGCATGTGCTCATTGCATGGGCTATTTGATGCAGAATTAGTTGAGCTGACTGAGTGCTTGGGTGACTCAGTGTTATGCTCAATTTTTTGCACTTCATACTTTATTAGTTTTTTTAATGGGTTAACTTGACTAGCTATTGTTTCTGCTAGTGTTGCTTGAGCTACCGCTGTCTCAAAATCTAGGTCTGGAACCATTAACATTTTCAGCCTCAAATTGTGATCGTTTATGCCACAAATAAAATGATCACAAAGTGCTTCATTCATGAAGTCTTTGAACTTGCACTTCAAGGCTAACTTACGGATTCATGTTGCAAATTCTCTAGCTGTTTCACCTTGTTCTTGTATGCTGAGATTAAAATGGTATCTCTGCATTATTGTCAAGGGTTTAGGAGTAAAATACTCTGTGAGAATTGTCAACACACTATCAAAATCCAGCTCAGCTGGGGTTACAGCCGTAGATTGAGACTTGGAATATTTCGTATGTTTTCGCACCTATTGTGGTTATTAGAGTAGCTAACTTTATCTCAGGCTTTTTTATATTGTTAGCCTGTAGATAAAAAATCAAAGGCTCTTTATAATTTTGCCAGCTCTCAGGTTGAGCCAGATCAAAAGATTCCATAGAGCCGATTGCGTTAGCCATCTTTTTTATTTATGCTGAGGAACCACTCGTACTTGTTTTTATAGTTACATTATTGTAACTAACTGAACGAAGCTTTTTAACCAATAGAGCGAGCTTTTATGCGGATCTTGCAAATAAAGCTCTTGTGATTGGTTGAAGTTTTTAATTGACATGCCTTTATGCCTGCGTTCAATTTTATTCAACAGTTTTACGTTACTTTTCTAAAAAAAAAAACAACATCGTAATGAAATTATGGTAATGTAAATTTTTTCCAAAAATGAAAAACAATAAACAAATACACTGTTACGTATTTATTGCACATTTAGATCTGTTGAAACTGGCATAGTTTATTCTAATTTTTCCAGCCGTGAGGGAAAAATTTCTGTTACTGCGCCAAATTCATTATAACTGGCTTAGTTTATTGCATAATTTTTCCAGCCATGAGGGAAAAATTTCTGTGTGACTGCTCCAAATCTAGTTGGCCTGTTGACAGCACCAACTCAGTTATAACAAGAGTGTCGACCGCGCCAAGTCTGTTGTGTTTGATTAGGCTTGCAGATTCGTTTATAAATCAACAGATACAAAACGAACAACTATTCAGCAATAAATATGTATAATTTATTAGTACAAATATATACACACGTTAGTTAACAAATGTACAAATACAGTTGATATGCTTCAATGCTGAGATAGTCGTGCAAAGTATGGAACTTGGGTAATCCTGACTTTTAGCATCCGATAACTGCGCCCTCTATTTTTAAAAAACTTAACTGTATCCAAATTGATATAAGTGTATGTAACTATATGTAAGTATAAATGGTAATAAAAAAAGAAAAAAAAAACCTTACATTTACATGCGTATTTTTCACTTATAGCGGTTTTTGCTGTATATATATAACTGCAAATAAATGATGTATATTAACTTTAAATGTTTTTACATAAAGAAGAATAAATAACCAAAAAATGAACTTATATTTTTAGGAGTAGTTTGAACCTACACAAACGAGAAAATGCACGAAAATGTCGTCGCTTTCGTGCAGATTTCTGAAAAAAAATTCCTCCAGGTAGGATGAGAACAAAGGTCTGCTCATCCCAAATTGGTATTTGAGCTTACGCTTTGCTCTCACCCACAGATTTTCAACATTATTTGTGTGTATAACCTCGTCATCCGGGTCAACAAAGTTCTGTTGATGCACGATGACAGAGTGGAGATAGACACCATTGGAAAGACCGCTAATATTGTTATACGCACGCCGTCGCTGATAATATGTGTTCCAGGCAAAATGTGTTGCTGGATCAGTGCTTCCAGGGTGTCAGCTGATCTGTCTGCGATTTCAGATAGGAAACATTTTTTCGAGCCTCTTTCTATCCCACCGAACACCCAACGGCCTTCCCTGAATGCATCTCTGTTGTATTTTCAGTGGAAGAAATATGACTCGTCTATTTCAACTATCTGTGGTTCTCCATTGGCATCAGTGGTGGATTTCTATGCAAATATGTAGCACATTCTTCCCGGCAAAAATTACACCAGTCTATGATCACTCGTCCGCTCATCTCCATCTCGCGAACGATCATGTGAATAGGTGAATTATATGCCCAGTAAAATGCTATCCGAACAATGGTGTTCAAAGCCAGATGGCTGTGGAAAAAAATTAGCCACTTCTTACTGCTGTACTCTGGTCACACATTCTGCATTGCCATCTAACACCATCTATGCTGGCTGAATATTTTACCAGTGAACATTCAATGGTGCAATGCAGACATAGCATGCTGTTCTTTAACAGATGCCTCCTGGACAGCCACTTGATGGTCAATTCCACAGTTGGCAATTGTTCTATCAGATGACGAGTGTTCCATGTTTCTGACAGAACATCTGCAACATCCATGATCTCATTTGGAGGCACTATGGTTGTGATAGGGACTCTACCTGTCATTTTTTATCAAGACAAAATTCCACGCGGTAAAGCGAAAGTAGTTCAAAATTTTACACATGTCAAAAATGACACGTGAACAAAGTACAGTAGTTCATAATTTTTACAGCAGGGAATTTTTGGGTGAGACTAAATACAGCCTAAAGAAGTCAGTTTTCTTACATACATTTTATTTATTAATCTTCATGTAAAAAATACATTTATAGTTAGATATACTTTGCAATTACATAGTGAGAATAACGTAGTTCGACACACACGGATCCTAAATGTAAGTTTTTTTTCCTTTTTTTTAATTTTTTTATTACCATTTATACTTACATATAGTTACATACACTTATATCAATTTGGATACAGTCTAAGTTTTTTAAAAATAGAGGGTGCAGTTATCGGATGCTAAAAGTCAGGATTACCGGAACTTGCTTCCAGCTACTGATTAGCCTGCGTCGTGAGTTCTGCTAAGAAGACTCTTCCAGCTATGTAGTTAGCTTGCCTCAAGTCAGCTCTAGTTCAGACATAGCAGTTTCCAGTCTGTAGGTGGACTTGCCTCACTGCGTAGATGTCGTGATAATAACTAGATAAATACCTTTGCTGATGGCAAAATGTTTATTGGAGAGCACGTTCTGTCGTTCAGGTTAACTGAAGTAATTGCTCTCTGCCTTGCCTCCAAAAGGCTGACTATTTAAAGGCAGATCCCCTACCTTACTGGAAACACATGGATTCAGTGCGCAAACCCCAGTGAAGGTTCTTAATCCCATTGGCTAGCAACTGGGTGCTAGCCAATCAGGTAAGGAATCTGGAATAGTCCACTTCTGAAGGCAGGGTCAGATATGACATCATCATAAACCATTATCAATCCACTGCAGGATGAAGGTCTTTCCAAGTTTAATCCTTCTTCTCCGATCTTTAGCTTCTCTTCTCCACATCACCCCTGCACACATTCTTATTTCATCCATCCATCTCACATGTGGTCTCTTTCTCGGTCTTTTACAATCTCTTGGAATTCAGTTTAAAATTTCAATTGTCCATCTATTATCATATATGTTACAGTTAGTAGGAAACACAATCACTGCTTTGAGTAGTTTTATAATTCTCTTTTTTCAGTTGGTATTCACTTGAACTATTTAGAAATATATAAATATAGTTTGAAATTTCAATCAGTATTTAACAATTCAACTAGATCAGGGGTAGTCAATCTTTTTATACCTACTGCCCACTTTTGTATCTCTATTAGTAGTAAAATTTTATAACCGCCCACCGGTTCCACAGTAATGGTGATTTATAAAGTAGGGAAGTAACTTTACTTTATAAAATTTATAAAGCAGAGAGTTACAGCAAGCTAAAGCATATATATCTCTATGAATTTTTTTTTAAAAGTCTTAAATTAAAAAAAAGTAAGTGCTTCAGTGTCGAATAAAACCCCTACCATCCACCATGAAGACTGGAACACCCACTAGTGGTCGGTAGAGACCAGGTTGACTACCACTAACTAGATGAAGGAAATAATCCGGCATATAATTGCACATATATATATATATATATATATATATATATATATATATATATATATATATATATATATATATTGTAACCTAGTGTTATTGACACTTGGTTTACTTGGCATTATTTCTGCAGGAAAACAATGCTATTCTTTAAAGAAATAAAAAGATAAAATAACAATAGTAATAATTGATTAATAAAGTATGCTATTCACTCACTTTGGCATGTTTTGGGTGAATAACTAATAGATTTAATAACTCAATGTCATTTTTAAAGAGAGAACATGAATAATTTAATTGAGATATTAATAATTAGAGCAAATTAATATGGTATAAAAGCTAAACAGTAATTGATTTTGGATGGGTAGAGGGGAGAGTGGATGAGTGTCTTATCATAAAGCACAATAACTTCTGGTAATTTCTTTTTGTAAAAAAAAAAAAAATTAAAAAAAAAATAATGTTTAAAGAATTATACATCACTGATTGTTAATTTAATGTATTTATTATTATTTTTTATATTGTCAAATTACTTTGTAATCCAGGTAAATAATACTGAAAACTATATGATTGTAATAAGTTTTTCCTTTCTTTTGTTTATGTTATAATCAAATGATTATTTTTCTGGAAGAGGTCGCTAAAGTAAAAAAAAAAACAACAACAAAACGAAACAACCAATTTCATAATCAAGATCATTTTTTTTTTGAAAAAAAAGATAGTCTGCTTTTAGTTTTCAAGGAAGGAACAGTGCTGAAATTTGGTAACTCAATTTTTTTCATTTTATTTTGCCGAAATAAATGTAATCAAAGTAAAATTTTAATAATATAATGTGTGGCTAAATTTTTTTGATAAGATATCCTGATTTTCTTTGCCATCTACCTATTTAAAGACCTTTTATACTTAAAAGTTTATTGTCTCGCGCTAAAGTTCAAAAAAATGACAGATGTAACTAAAAGAGTCACGAAAAATTATATTATATCTAAATTAAGGAAAAGAAGCGATTTCCAAGAAAAGATTAATTATTTATTAACTTTATGTCATTTATTGATATTTTCTTGGTATAGAAAAAAAAAAAAAATAATTGAAAGAAATATTTTGAAACCAAGGAAAATCAACTAGAAACATTTTCGCGCTCTTTCTCAATATTGTCTGCCTTTACAAGTAATGTAGTTACATACGTTAAAATATGTTTTATTCACCAAGAATTGTCTGGAAATAATAATAATGATAAATAAGATTAAATTATGCACCTGTATATTTTAAAAAAAAAAAAAATAAAAAAAATATAAACTTTCTCAGAGTAAATATAGGAAAAGTTATATAGGGGCATTCTTACGGAGAAGTTACCGTTAAAAAAATTTATAATTCCTAAAGTATGAACAAAACCAAATATCTTAGTGACTTAATGATAAAAATAAATGATATATTATATTATACATCAGTTGGAATTATTAAAACTTCCTGTACACGTAAATTGACTGCAGTTATTATCATAATAATCTCTCGGAAAATTGCGCATTTTCGTCCATAAGTAAGCTAGCTAATAAGTATACGTATCGTCAATAAATAAAAAAAATATTGTGTATGTTTATCGTCTATAGTCAAATATTCGTCTATATTAGAAGTCTATTTGTTTTTTTCTATGGATCCCAAAATTGTAGCAGTTTAATTCAAGTAAGAATTAATCTTCAATTCTGCTATATTTTTCTTTACCTAATTTATTAAACGCACAAAATAAGAGAAAACTTTTATTTAAAGGAAATAATACCATGCGTTTATTGTTTTTAAACTTGCTTCGTGAAATACGACTGGATAAAGCTCTTCACCTGGACCAATTGCTCAACAGAAAAACATTTTCTAATGAGAGAATATGCACTTGTTAATTAATGATTGTTTAAAACTAAGTTATAAATGATATGTATTTTTTTGTTATATCACATAGGTTAAAGTCTGTATGGTCAAGGGATATTTAATAGCCTTGTAATGACAAAGGTATGTTTTAATATAATTATTATAGGTTAAGTTGATATTTAACACGAAAGAAAAAATCTATAAAATATGTTTTAATTATTACATACAATTGTAGGTAGAAATTTTGTATGTTAGATACGTAAAAGAAAAATATTTAGATATTTAAGGGGTAAAATAAATATTGAAAATTATCAGAAGTAACTAAAAAAAAAAAAAAATGCTATAACAAAATATTTCTTGTTAAAGTTTTGAAACGAATTTATACTGTATTAATTGAGGAATTTATTCCTAATTATTCTTAAACAACACATCCACTTTATTTAGTTTAAGATAGTATGCTACCAACTATTTTTGAATGTTCCTTTATTAAAATTAAAATTATTATACTTTTATTCTATGATGTCCATTGATTTCAGATGTTGATCAAAGTATACCCGGTAACATAAGTTTATTATAATCAGTGTATTTACTTATCCTGCCCAGATATAGCATTGGTATATGCTTAATATTCGCATAGGTAATAATTATAATGTATTTATTTTGTGGGATGAAAAATGATCTCCCCAAAAGCTTTGTTTTCCATGAGAGGAAGATTTTAAATATAATGTTCGGGTATGTTTATAGCCCAAGTGATCGATTCTCATAGATAGGACGATCAAGAATTTATCTAGCATTTAGTATGCTTCATTCGTTTAAATCCCAGGAGAGGATTGTATTTGGTGTGTGTTCGTTGTATGCCCAAGTAAGAGGCAAGAAACCACCAAAATATTTTAATGTAGTAGATTACTCTACAGACCTTCGTGGTTATTCCATATTCCTCATGTGAAAATAAAGATAGCTCCACCATGGAAGGTGTTGATTATTGTGCTTAATTTTGAAAGTTCGGGCAAGATAAAGGTTATATTGGAGGTGTTAGTTCCTCAAGATCCACTTTAGTATAAATAGTGCGTTAGTAACTAGGATCAATATCTGTATTGTGCTGCTAAATATTGCTAGTATTTGACAAGTAAATCAATGGAGAAAGTAATTAAAATTGCGTAATTTAAAACGCTTATTTACTGAAGGAATATTCAAATGCAATATTTAATTCTGGTTAGTAATTAAATAATACTCATATTTAAAATTATACGTATGAATAAAATTTGTATCATAACTTAAGTTAGCATTAAGTTAAATGTAAGATGGTAAGTGTAACTTCTGATAACTGGCCTATAATTAGAATAGGTTATCCCATTAAAGACCATAAATAAAGTAAATGTATTAGAAATAAATTTAATATTTTGCGTATTGCATATGATTGGATTAATCATTTAAAAAAAAAAAAATGAAATGTACTTTTAGTTAATCAATCCATATGATTGCATACAGGAGAAGTAGTAACCTCTAGTCCATAACCAAAAGAGTATACAGAGTAATGTCAGTTATATTTTATATTTTGGTATTACTATGGGATTATTGAATAAATGTTCATATATTTTTTTTTGTGTGATAATAATAAATTATAGTCTTGTTAAAATTTGTTGTAGATTCATTTTTTTGTTTTTATATGCTAAATATAAGTGTTTGCACAATATTTGCAAAACCTTTTCTTGAGTCCGAAATCATTCCAAATTCTTAAAAACTTAATATACCAGATAAATAAAGTTAAGCAGATCGGAATATGTCATTATATTTTAGTTTAATGATAATTATTTATGGAGTTGAAAACTTAAGACTAAACATTCACCTTTGTGTAAAAAAAAAAAAAAAAATGAATTTATTCCCAAACCATTAACTTTGGTTGCACATTATTCCATTCCCATTTAGTTAAATTGTCTAAGTAATAAATCTTAGTTATATTATTGTGTTGTCATGGATGATGGAAGGACACAAAAAGCACCCTTGTCTTTTTATTATTCTGACTGAGATTCTGAAAAAAAAAAAAAGGGCTGTGTTATTCAAAATTATACGTCATTATTGAATAGAATTATCATCTCTTTAAATAATATAGCAGTTGATATGAGAGATGAAGACACATTGAATTTAAGTAAAATAAATGTTTCCTATAGCCGACCAGAATGCCAGTCATATGCGACAACACAATACTGCCGAGCATTTCCTTACATGAAACAAAGAACCCTGAGATTAATATTATTATAATTATTCTTTAAATTAATAAGTGATCAATTATTGTTGTTATTACAATCGTGGCATGGCTTAAGAGAATTGAATGTACAATTGTATTATATGAAAAGTATTTTAGATCATATTGGAAAATTAATGGATATGTTGCTTTATTTTGGTTGCCTTAACAACAACCTGAAAAATTAGTGTCATGGGTGCAAATAAATAAACTAATAATTAAAATTTATTGGGTTAGAATATATATATATATGCACGTGTACGAAGATATACCTAATCCATGCCAAATAGTTTTTATATATAAAAACTATTCTTTCGTTTTACAATTAATTATCGATCAGAGAGGCAAAAGAAAAAAAATTTAAGAAGCTGTTCACATAAAAATGACAAATAATTCTATAAATGAACCCAGTATGATAATCCTAATTTTTGGAAACCATTTATTAATCTCACTTTAAAAGAGAAAAAAACAAATAGAGAAATCAAACGGTCTCTTATAAATAAGTATAAATTTTTATTGACTATTGTATTTAACAGAACAACTTAGTTGGTTAAAATACTACCTATAATTGAGTATTCATGAATCTAAAGATATCTATCTATTCAATGCCAATGCTAGTGCCCAAACATCTGAAGACCTTGTGTTCTACATTAATCTGCATGTTACTATTAACAGTTAAATGTATTTGGGAACATAAAATTGATTTTTTTTAACAATATTTAACAATTCAATTAAATGATGAAATAGTAATAGGCCAACATATAAACCTTCAATCAATCATTTATGTCGCTATGTATTATTTATCATAAAGTTTTATAATTTACTAATATAATGTTTACTATAGTAAATAGAGGGATTCGAACTTAGGATTTTCAGTCTATATTCATTCTCCATTCCATCTCAAACAACCAATACACATGACTCCACACATGTGAAAAAGATAAATGATCCCTGATATATGTATTTGTGCAGAATCAGCACCCATCAGTTGGGCCTGGGCTTATATTAGGTTAGCAATTCCTTAAACTTTAATTGGCAGGCTTCAACTTCTTACTCTTATTAAAACAGGCAAAACTCTCTATATGTATTGCCACTCAGTGCAAGCCAGAGTAATCAATGGATGCCAGAAGGCTTGTGAATAAAATCCCCATCTAGTGCCTACTCATCCAATATACTGAGACTAATTTCTGGCTTGTGGCCTTTGTCAGTGAGGAGCCTTGGATCTGAGAGCACTGCATCTAGATCTTAGGATCTAATGCAACCCTCCAGAAGCCACCTTTTATCTCTACTTAATTACAAAACTATGAGTCTTAAATTGAAAACACCATAATATTTTCAATCCAAGCTCATTAGTTTATATAGTCATATAGGTCTGTTTAATAACAGTTATAAGCAAGCATAAGAAATGGTGATCACGTGACTCTTCCAACAATTTTATCATTGTTCAATTGTTGGAAGAGTGAGAAGATTGAAGCCTGCCCATTAAAGTGTCAGGAATTGCTATCTTAATGTAAGCCAAGCACTGATTATATATATGTGTGGGAGATTATGGCCTAGCCCAACTGATGAGTGCTCAGGTTCAGCATGAAAGACATATACTGGGGATCACTTATCCTTTTCATATGTGTGTAGTCATAGTTATTGGCTATTTGAGATATGAAGTGGAGAATAAATATAGATTGAAAATCCTAATTTCAAATCCCTCTATTTACTACAGTAAACATTCAGTATACTGAAGGAATATGTTAATATAACATTTGTAGGTATGTTAATAGGCAGAATTACTATGCAACACTGGTAACATTTGACCATCAGGCAGAATAACCAGGTAATTCTGATAATACTTGATTATGAAGTAGAGTAACTAGGCAACCATGATAACACTTGATCAACAGGCAGAGTAATTAGGCAAGAGTGATAAAGAATAACTAGGCAATAGATATAACACTTGGCCATCAGACAGAGGATCTAGACAACAGTTGTACTTGATCATCAGATAGAGTAACTATCCAACATTGATAATATTTGATCATCAATGTTAGTTAAATCAGATGAAGTAAATCAACTAATTTTGTCGTTCTAAAGAATATTTTATAGTAAGAGAAATGCAGCTGATAGAAGATGCCAAGAAAGCAGTGAGTTGGTTTGCAATTTGAAAAGATATCAGACAAGAAGATTCAGTCTCATTATGTATTTCACATATCTGAAAAAAATAATAGATAAGATCAAAGAAAGTGCACAGGAGTGTTAATGCACAAAAACATAATGAATATTTTAAGATATATAGATGAAGATGCTGAAGAAACATTAAAATATACAGATGAGATTCTAAGTAAGAAAGTAAAGAGATGTGGTTTATACATAAATGTGATTAAAACAAAAACAATGGTCTATGGAAAAGATAAAAGCAATTTTAATAGACAATGTAGACAGTTTTTCTATCTTTTAAAAATAATGTCACTAGTGATCTTTACTGTAAAAAGCCAAATAAAGAATGGGTCTGGAAGCCATGTGCAGGAATTGAAAAATCAGCCATCAGTGTTAAGTCTAATTAAATGTATTGATAATATTAACATGTATATATGGATATAAATATGGACTTTTTTTTTGGGGGGGGGGGGAATGCTATAGAAATGAAAATACAATTATTTGGACATATTTTTAAGGCTAAAACTAAAACAATAACATTTTTCTACTCCAGTGCCATCTAGTGTAAGTTAAGTAAACAGTGATTAACACATGCAATACACTTTAAATCCCCATTCTCAGATCCATTTCTGGTTTTGATGCTTAGTATTTTCAATGCCACAGGTAATGCCATTGTATATTTAGCAATCATCTTTAACTTTTATCATGCATTTTAATAGTTTGAAATTCAAATCAGTCTAAGCCTTTGAACCAAGTTGATCTGCATAAACAGCTATGTAGATATAACTCCAGTCTAAAATCTATATGTTTTAGTACCTTCAGTTTTTTTATTGATTATAGGCATAATTTCTCTCTGGGTTATAAATGCTAGTAATAACAGTAAACCAACAGTTATCTAACATAATATATGATAAACAAGAGAAGCCCACTATTACAGTGCCTTCTACAATTAGCTTGAGGTAGCACTGGTTACCAGAGACACTACTACATTTCAAATTCTATCCTTAGACCAGTTTCTGACTTTTGCCTTTATCAGTAAGACATGGAACTGAAATTGGTGCAGTTTTACATTTTTACTCCATTATATTATTCCAGCAACAGCTGAGATTTTAACTCAAAAATTCAAAAATTAGAAAGGCATCTAATAATCAATGAGTAATCAAATTTACAGTAGGTGGCATGGAGTAGAGAGTTGCTTTTATTTTATTATTTTGTGTGAGCAGCAAATTTAAGTAATTTGTTATTATTAACATCTTTAGCTGGAGATAAAATATGGCTGCAGTTAATAAAGAATTGCCCTAAAACATATAGAAACTCAACTGGAATTAGATTTATATAACTGTTCAGGCAAATTGTCTTGAATTCCAAAACCTCAGACTAATTTAAATTTCAGACTGTTAGCTTGAATGGTAAAAAGAAGTTAAATGTAGATACTAGTTGGATGACTACATTATTTCTAGCATTGAATTGCAAACCCCAATGAGTGAAACAAAAGGCAGAAAGTGATCTGAAGATGTGGATTTAAAATGCAATAAAGCACTTGGAAATTACTGATTGCTCAAACTTTATTCATTCCCTCTTTCTCTGCTAATACATAATCTATCATGTAAAATATATTATTTTTAGACCATGTGTATTACTCTTCACCAATATTTGATAAATTTTCAATGAAAATCTGTCCTTCTTGTTATTCACATCATCAATTTCTTCAATATATATTTATTCATACCCCCTATAACCATTGCTTTCTTCCTTTTTTTGAAAATCTGTATATCCTTCATTTACGCTATTGTTTCATTTCATTATAGTTTGATTATCTCCAGTGGCCATATACACTATAGCCACTATCATCCATTATTGTCTCCCTGACCTTATCTCAAACCAAATGTTCTTGACTCTTTACAGTATTTAAATATTTTTTTGACATAACTCCTATACCACCATGTCTTTTCTATTTATACCCTGCCATATCAAATCTTCCAATATAGGTTTTCCTTCTTCTCTTAGATGTGTTTCCACTACTATTTATACCTCAAACCCTTCATTTTTAACTGCTTTGCTAATTCTAACCACTTTTCTGGTCTCTTATCACCTTGCATATTGAAATATCCAATTTTAACAATTTCTTTCTTTCTTACTACCCTTTTATAAATTCTTTTGACTCTTTTTTCTCTATTACATTTGTAATTAGTTTGTTTATCATTAGTTTTACAGTCCCCTTTCCCTCTCCACATCTATATTTATATCTGAATTAATTACCCTTTATTTACTTCTTACATCTCATCTATTCTTAACCTTCTTTTTGATAATACTGTAATTTAAAACCCTATTCTCCTTTATAAGTTTCCCAAACTATAATATTTTTCATAAATCAAACCTCCTAATGCTTCACTTCCTTGTTTTGCTAAGTGCAATCCATCTTTACTATATAACTCCCTCTTACTAATTAAAAAATCCCATACATCCACAAACATAAGATTATTTTTATCACATAATTTTTTAATCTCTCACTTATAAAACATGCTCTATCTAATATATACCTATTATTGAATCTTGGTAGTAACCCAACTACTCATATTATTTCTTTAACCCTATTCAAACTACTAATCAATTCTTTGTACTCATCCATTACTTTCTTTAATGGCCCTGACAAATTATTTGTGATGTGATGCAATGTGGCTTCTTTTTTTACAGAGTCAGGAACCTCTCAGCCATTATTCCCAGAGAAATTTGTTAGCCACCTTACCTTTCCTTTCTATTTTCCACACTAAGTTTTTCTTCTATATTCTTTAATATCCTGCTCCATCCCGTTTCCACAATGTAATCTTTATCAACTCTATGGCCTTTATATATAAATCCCCCTTATCTTTTCCCAGACCCAGCATAAAAACCAAAAACCCTCTTTCTGTATAATCACTTTGTTTATATTTATTCTCCTACAACTTCATTATTTGTACACTTTCTGCTTGTAGGCATTTACATTCAATTAACAGATGTCTAATATTTTCTATGCCTTCCTTACATAATTTGCAGACTAAATCATCCATATTTTCCAATTTATGTGTGTATTCCCTTGTTGCTAAAGATTTTGTTGAAGCCTTAAATGGTAAACTATTTTCCATGCTATTATCATAAATTAATTTGCACCCAATATTCTGTTTACCTCTCTATATATTTAAATTCTTTTTGCTCTTCATACTAGATTCTCTATCTCTCTAACTCCCTATTTTTTTATTAATGCATCTATTCTTCTATACCATTTCTTGCCACTATAACATTCAACAATTCTCCTAACACAATCATCTCTCCTTTTGTATAAGTGTACTCACATAAATGTTTTATCCAAATCGTCTGCATATCATACTACCTTTCTCAACCTTACATTGCATACATAGTGACATCCGCCTTTTTTTTTATAAAATTAATTATAACCCCTTAAAATCATACAATATTTTTAAAGCATAAAAAAGACAAACAAAAACAAATGACCTGTGTAAATGTTTATTACATACTCTTCCATTCATTTATCATTATTCAATTATTAGTCAAACTAATTTATGTTTTATATATGTTCATACAATTATTTTTGTTATACACAGAGGCTAAACTCTCCTTACACTAGTGCCACCAGTGCAAGCCAGAGTAATCAATGGAAGCAAGAAGGTTTGCACTGATGACACTACTATATGAAGAGTTTAGTCTCCATACAAACAGCTTGCGTAAGCATAAGAAATGGTGATCATGTGATATTATTGTTATAATTAATGCAATTAGTTTTATATGTCTTTATTAGTTTTTTATTTAATTTAAAGGACTTACATTTTTGACATAATTTATTTCATTTAAAAATTGTAAGTCCTCTTAGTATTAGGGGTTATCTGCATCCACACTGAAAAAATTCCATTTCAATATAAAATGGCAGGTGTTAAAGGCTTTTTGTTTAGAAAATTAAAATTTTGTAAGTTTGAAGTCAAAAGAAAGTATAATTTAGAATGTTATAAAAATATTTAATTTAAATTGGGTCGACAAATAAGAAAGTTTAATGTTAGATATAAATTTGATAGAACATCTACATGCAAAAATAATATCGATTATACAAAAGGATTATTGGTTTTAAATGCCCCTTACTTATCACTAAATAGATATGATAAAATTTAATTGATATATACCCTAGATTGTCATTTTTTTTATGTCAGATATTATGAAGAAACATGTGCAAACTCAAAATCGACACTTGGAATGCTTATCTATATAACAAAGCTAAATGCAATAGAGCTTATAATTCAGTGTTTATAGACCATGAGAAAATCTTGGTCATTTCTTTTAACCTACCAATGCTAAAATTATTTGTTTAAGAAGAATTAATAAAAAAAACACAAAATAAAAAAAGTTTGCCACTAATTAATTCTAAGAACTCATCAAACACTGGTTATTTAACCTAATGACACTGCCAATCACTAGGTCAATTTACACATGCAAATATGCTAAAATCTATGGTAATTAGAGACTATGAGTGACAAGTTTGTTCTATTTTTATGCATATGCAAATATGCTAATGTTTCTGTTAATACTCACTGTAGTCACATTTTGACAAGATATGCAATATCAAAAGCTTTGTATCTAAGATTTATTACCATAATAGTTGATAATTGTCTATATATTCTAGTATAATATATTTTATTTCATATATATATATATATATTATAGAAGCAGTATTGTTTTGTCTTGCAATAAGACTCATATCAGTTTCATACTCTCACATTAGCATATACCCATTGTCATGGTAAAGCCATATCAATTTTTATTTTTAAAAATTAAAAATATCACTTAAAATAGTTTTACAGTATAAAGCTAGTGATCATAGCAATTCTGTCAAGCTTGCAAAAATTCATGAAATTCTTTCTTTAATTTCTTAATTGATATTCATTTATGCTATTTATTGGAACTTCAGTTGACAATGTATGAGGGAGTAACCAAAATAACTAGAATTGTTGTCTGGTAGCCATACCTGTTGTAGTACATGCTTTTTCTATTAGATATTCCTTGAGGGAACCCTTCTGTGCAAATTTTCCAAATGATGTCACTGTGTGAAATCATGGTACCACATAATACATTTTTTTGCAAAGTACAATTCATGTATTTGATCTTTGCAATGACTGAAAAGTTGAAACAACATCAAATTATGTTTTCTTTTAGGGAAAGCAGTTGTAATGATTGAAACAGCTTACAAGCAAGTTGTTCTGGAAAAATACAAGTTTATGAGTCAAATTCCCTTCAATCTAAAAAAAGGTGCTGCGTGAAATCCAATGTCAAGACAATGCTTATTTTTTTGATACAAATAGCAGTGTTTACTCAGAATACATTCATAATGATCAGGAGCTTAAAATCTATAAGTTTTGAAACTTTTGTGTGATGTGGTAAAATGTAAATGTCCCATTTTGTGTCAAAGTGAAAAGTGGAAATTTTCACAATGACAATGCATTAGCACTCAAAGTCTTGAGTGTGAAACTATTTTTAATTAAATTCTGCATGATTCAGTTTATCCACCAGCCATATTTAGTCAGTCTCACTCCATATAATCTTTTTTATTCTCTTGACTAAAAAAATGTCTCATTTTTTGCAGACTTAGAAGTGGTGAAGAAAAAAAAACAATAGCAGTATTAAAAGGCATCTCTTTGTTCAAGTTTGCAAATTACTTCAAAAAGTGAAACCATTTTTAGACCAATGTATTGTGTTAAATGGACAATACTTTGAAAGGGATTAAATTTGTAGCATCTACAATTAAATACACAATTTTATATTACAAAATTTTGTTTATTTTTGGCTAATCCCTTATATAC
Organism: Epiperipatus broadwayi; assembly: GCA_028023455.1. Classification (NCBI taxonomy): domain Eukaryota; kingdom Metazoa; phylum Onychophora; class Udeonychophora; order Euonychophora; family Peripatidae; genus Epiperipatus; species Epiperipatus broadwayi. The sequence goes on along the minus strand of JAQFVV010012400.1, from coordinate 1,894,105 downwards.
CTTTAATTGCAAAATTCCATTTTGATTGTTTAATATAGTCATTTTAATTCAAACAATTTTGCATAATTTATTACTGTCAGCTGAAGTATCTAGATGCTATAAAAAAAAACAACGGATAGAATTTAGAAACAAATTGAAATAATGAGAATGTACTCATATCATATAGGAGTGAAATTTTGTTATTGCTTTTATTACACCATGAGTTTATGTAAAAACTAATAAATAAGTTTATACTTAATTTGTTTATCTTTTTAGTATTTATTTTTTGCAAAATTATTAAGCATTGGTTTTTAAATAAATATATGATGTTTTTTATTTGAATATATAAAGTTTTTAGCAGAAAATTAGTTAATTAAAATTTACTGATTTCAAATAGGAAATGATTCATAAATATTTTTTGTCAATATGGGTATTATAAGTAATTATAAATTTATTTAATATTTTTTCTAAAAAGTTTTCTTATTTGAACTCATTCTTTAATAAAGTATAATATTTTTTTTTTTAAAATTGAAACATATTTCTTCAGCCTTAAGGCAAAAACAATTTTTTTTATAATTATGTCTTTCTGACTATTAGTCTTTTTTTATTTGAAAATATTGATATTTTATTTATTTAAACTATTTTTGTTTACCAAATTTATGTGTTTAGCAACAGCTGTAAATAATGGAAAGATAAAATGGAAAGTGAATTGTCTTATAAAAAAAATCAAACTAACTAAAAAAAAATGTGTATAAATAAGCCATATAGATCTGATATTGTTAAACTAAAATTACTATAATTTAATTTTTAAAAATTATCACATTTTTAAGTCTGCTGTTTGTGTTAATAAAAAGGAATTGCTTGTTTATGAAATAATAAAAAGAGAAAACAAATGTGATAGATTAAAAAAAATTATCAAAGAAATCAGTAAGTTTTATAATTTTTTTTTGGAGGGAGTGTGGATATATATTCATAAACCACTTGTTACAGTTTACATGATTTAGTACAGTGGGAAAATGGTAACCTCTAAAACTTTAGGTTTATAAATTACACTCAGCTCTATCACTTTCTGCATTTAACCTTCATATAAACTTTCAGTCAATAAGTCATTTGACTATTTATTTGTCATATGGTTTAGTGTAGTTGTAGAGGAGCAGAACTTGGAACATAAGATCTTCAGACTATGCTCAACTTTGTCATTTTTTCATATTCAGATTTCTTATGAACATCCAAATAATAAAGCCATTCAATTATTATTGTTATTATCATGTTGTTGTTTAGTGCAAATACATTATGTGCTATTAATTTATTACTTCATAATCTTTTTCATAATTGCATTATTAAATTTTTAAAATTACTTTTGTTGATAAGTTATATTTTAAGTAGGTGTAAATACATATTAAAAGTGCCTATATATATATATATATATATGCAGAATTATGAAGCAGATAATAAGCTCCATTATGTTATCAATTTTCATTTCTTGTATCATCATCATCATTATCAATCATTATCAATCCACTGCAGGATGAAGGTCTCTCCAAGTTTAATCCATATTCTCTGATCTTTAACTTTTCTTCTCCACATCACCCCTGCACACTTTCTTATTTCATCCCTCCATCTCACATGTGGTCTCTTTCTGGGTCTTTTACGATCTCTCGGAATCCAGTTTAAAATTTCAATTGTCCATCTATTATCATCTCTTCTAGCAATATGTCCAGCCCAACTCCACTTCAATCTTTTAATTTTTTCAATGAGGTCAGTAACACCTGTTTGTTCTCTTACCCATACATTGCATTTTCGATCTCTTCTTGTTACTCCCAACATACATCTCTCCATACTTCTTTGGGTGGTCTGAAGTCTCTGTATTGCTCTTCTATTAAGTGTCCATTTCTTGTATGTATGCATATATATATATTATGTGTATTAATTTTATTTTCTGTATATATATCTTTATATTTACCATGTATAAATGTTATTATTATATATTGTAACTAGCATATTGGCAATGCCAAAGTTACATAGTGATATTTTTGGTAACCAATGCATGGGTGGTCATATATGCATATGTATACACATGTACTTACATATAGGATTGAAATAAAGAAGGGAAGTATGAAATATACATGAGTTAATATATTCATTTAGTTACTTTTCCCTTTGTTTCAAAACAAATAGTATTTATAAATTCACTGTGGAGATGATCCCCAAAATTTATAAATAAAAAAAAGTTTTTTTTATATAAATGAAGTCAAAAAGATGGAAATGAGATTTTTTTTCTCTCTCTCACTCTTGATAAAAGTAGAAAAGGAGATAAAATGAATTATCTATCAAGTTAAAAGTATACAAGAAGTGTAAATTTATAACTACTTTAATTTATTAAAAGTGATAAAAATACTTTTTATATTTGAATTTTTATGTAATATGAAGTGCTATATGAAAACAAATAGCCTTAATAAAATGCCTAGTATTTTCCCTATCAACTAGTAAAAACTGCTAGAGATAAATGGAACTCTGTAAAAGAATTGCCAAGAGAATTTGCTTAAGAAGAAATAAAATTCTAACACTATGTGATTGCATTTAATGTTCTGCTTAATGATACTTAAAAGAAGAAGAAAGACTTTCCAGATAGATCATAAGATAATATAAAGAAAAAACTCTCAAAGTGTTTATATTGTTTTCTTTTGAATATTCAAATAAACAAACAAACAAAAAAGAAACAGTGAACTCACAAAAAACAAGACAAGCTAAAATTTGAAATGGCTAAAAATGACATCTTTTATTCAGATATGAACTAGAAAAATAAAACATTTAGAATTTAAATGGTTCATTGAACAAATTATATGGCAATTCATCCAGAATAAAGTGGATGAAACTATTTTTAGAAACATTACACAGAAATTAATGATAATATTTTTATACTTTAGAAATTATTATGTAATGTCACAGAAAGAAAAAGACTTAAACTCATGTTATAATCTTCATCTTGAAAAGTATTCAAGAAGGAAATCTCTAAAGATGCTATTACTTTGTTTAATTATTTACTTAATTTTTTCATTAATAAATAATTTAATTGTTAACTAAATTGTTTACTGTTGTTTTATGCCTATCATGATGCAAGTATTGACTAAAACACCTTGCTATTTCATAAAATAGATGAATTAGTTATACTTAACTAACATATTGCTATAATACTTTTCATGATATATTTAACGCTTGCTATTAAATATATAATTAATACCACACATGACTCTTAGAAAGAAAACCCCCCTTTAGCTCTGAGAACATGCTCTCCAATGTGTGATGTTCAGAATGTTTGGTAGTAGAGGAAAACGAGTGTTTGTGTATAGAGTGAGCCTTAATGAATCAACTATTTGTTTTATCTTATTCTGTTGCTGCTTATTCTGCTTTATCCAGGTTCCTGGATTTAATTACTGTTACAATATATCTTTATAGTTTTATGTGAATCAATTTTTATTTTTTGCATATCCTTATACTTTACATGTGTATGCAATTATAATTACTGATAATAAATCTAATCCCATTTTCAGCATTTCTATTTGCCATATTATTTTCATATATATTTTTTATTACTTTAATATTATTTCTAATATATTTGTGTTCTTTACATGCTTTTGGCATGTTTTGCATTTTATTAAATATATTCTATTTATATTATTCATGTTGTTACAATATATAAAGAAAGCAACAAACATGTTGGGTAAAAAAAGTTTTATAAAATGCAAAATTATTATTATAGACAATTTTCATGCATTTATATACAAAGGAATAAATGTGCAGAGAATATATTATAGATATGTAATTGTAAGGATAGAAAAGGATTGATAAGTTGCTTATAAAAAGAAGAATTATGGAAATTGAATATGAATAAAAAGTGGATTGAAATTATATAAAAATATATATGAATATATGACAACCTAAAAGAGAGCTTATTATTGCTTAGTAAGATAACAGGATCTTTGGATGTCAGAGTAAAAAGACAAAAAATGAATAAGAATTTGGATTGCTGATATAGTTTATGTGGAATAGAGAAAAAAGGTATTGAACATTTATGTTTTGAGAGGGAAAAGTCAAAAGAGGACAAACATAAACTGTAGAGAGATGAATTCACAAGTAAAGAAAATGAAAGAAATAGAAGTTTTTATTTATCTATTTATTATTGAAATAAGAGTTATGGTTTTATGATAATAAAATAAATAAAATAGCTTTTATTAAAATGGAATAAGAAAAGGGAAAGAGAAAAATCAAAATTAGGAGAATGATTTGATAACAAGGAAGTGAATTTATTATGGTGTCAGAGGTAAAAAATGTTTAACTTGGCTAGCGGAGTTTACAGGCATATGACTTAAATGAAGAAATTTAAGACTTTGTCTCAAATGGAGCCATTTTACGTGTCATTATATCATATCAATAAGTAAATGATAGTGTAATAGTTTTTACTTCAATTAAATATTGATTTAAAATAAGTTTAGAAACAATATTAATATTGCATGCATGTGTTACACGTTAAGGAAATAAAAACTGATGACATAAAACATAAATAATAAAATGACAACTTACAATGTAAATGGCCATTTATAATGAAAAAAAAAAAGATATTTAGACTTTTATTTTATTAATAGTTAGACCAATAGATAAGTGTAGGTATTATAAAGCAAATAGAATGCAAAAATTAATGAGAACATTAATGTAAAGCTGTATAGATGGAGATAGAGAGAGAAAAAAGGCGAGAAAGAGAAACAAAATAAGAGAGAAAAAGAGACAAAATAAAAGAGAGAGAATAAAAGAGAGAGCGACAGAATAGGAGAGAAAGAAACAGAATAAGAGAAAAAAAATAGAAAAAAGATATATTTGGATAAAAAGTCCTAAGTTAATAGTGAAATGATTAATAAATCGATGGAAAATAAAAAGTATAAGTGCTGATGAAATTATATATATATATTACAATGAAATAGAAAAGGAAATCAAATCAAATTAAGCAAGATGAATAAATAAGCAATTAAAAAAACACAGAATAAATGTAGATATGACTTACTATAAGTAAAATATAATTTAAGTGAAATAATTAATGCCAAAGCAATTATATAAAGAATAGAAACTATAATTTGCTTAGTTCAAAAACTTGAAAAGATGAGAAGAATATGTGATTTTGTGTATTAAAAATAAGTTTTCAACTCAGTAATTCCAAAATAAAATAAAATAGATCGCACATTAAATGAAAAAGTAAAGAGCAGAAAATTGACGGTTTTCAGTCAACTGATGAAGATTAAAAATAAAAAGGGTTTAATCAAATTAATTGATATTTGATGAAGGTTAAAAATAAAAAGGGTTTAATCAAATTAATTGATATTTTTATAATAAGATTTATAATTTGAGAAATCAGGATATTGCTTTAAATTCACGATAAATCCTTTAATGTTAAGATTAAACAATTATTCTAATTTAGCATTACTTAATTAAATAAGATTTTCTATACTAAACAAGTTTTAAAACAAAATCAACATGTTTCTATTTAAAAAATAGTTCAAATTTTAAAAAGGGTGATTATAGAGATTAAAAAATGGAATTGGAAGTTATGGTATAGTTTATAAATGTAGGGGATTTGAACTCAGATCTTCAAGCATCTTTCAACTATGCACACTAACTCTTACCACTAATACACCCGACCGCATACATGTAGAAAAGATAAATAATCAACAATATACATATTTCGTGCTGAACCAGCACTCATCATTTGGTCCAGATTATTATCTCCCACAGACATATATATATATATATGTTAATTCTAATGTTTTCACGGATAAAAGATGTCATATTATTATTACTATTTGCGGGATATTCCGTGTAGTGAAAAAGCTAAATGCTGACGTTTCAGTACTTGATATTGTACTGAAACGTCAGCATTTAGCTTTTTCACTACACGGAATATCCCGCAAATAGTAATAATAATATGACATATATATATAATCAGTGCTTAGCTTATAGTTTATAAGAATTAATACTTGTTTATTTATCTTAGAAATATTTAAACGAATAAATTAAACATCTTAATGAGCATTTTTGGAAGAAAAGTAATATAAATTGGAAGTCTATAAACTTTTTAAATTATGATGTAGAAGTTATTTGCAAGATAACTTTTTATTTATGTTTTTGCCTAATGTTTACAAAGATTTAAGATAAAAAGTTGATTTATTTCCAGATTTATTTTGAATTTATTTAGATGAGATGTTGAGTAATGCTTTGACAAGAGTAGACTTTTCATTGGAAGAAAAGAATATTGAATCAGATTTACTAAAAAATAATAATTGAATGACCTTATTTTTTGGGAATTCAAAAGAAGTTTGCTACCAGTAGATGTCAGGACTGGAATCAATCCCGAATTGAAAAGTGGAAAGACAAGAGGTTTAGATGGATGGGTAGCAGAGATGATCATGAATTTAAGGCATAGAGCAAAAGTAAAGCTATTATCATGTTTTAATAAGATGGCATAGAAAAGAGTTTTTCCGGGTAGTTGGATTATTATTTAAAGGAAAGGGTTAGGATCATAGAAAGTTAAACAATTATAGATTGATAGCAGTAACATCAGTTTTATATAAAGTTTTTTCATATATGGTGTTTGAAAGAGTTACAAAATGGATGGAAGAAAATAATGTAGAGGGGTTTTAGGTTAAATAGGTGTATAGGAGATAGTTTATTTGTAGTTATACAACTTATGGATATGAGTAGGAATTCAGGTAACAGTTATATATGAGTTTTATAGATATAGAGAAGGCAGATGATAGAGTAAATAGAAATAGATTATGAATAAGTTTAGCAAATTTAGGAATGGATGAAGCTTTAGTGAATATTATTAAGAAATTATATGAAAAAATAATTACTATACATATCAATTAGGGGATACAGAATCAGTTTAAGTTAAAAATGGGGTGGGACTAAGGCAAGAGTGCCCTATGTCACACTATTTTGTTTTTGTTGTATTTGAGTGAAATGGAGAGAACAATGGAAAGACTAGGAAGAGGGATAGAGATACCATTAATAGGTGCCAAGGGAGTATATACTTTGTCAGGTCATTTTTTTGGTGAATGATGTTTTTTTGTGTGTAGAAAAAAGAGAAGATATGGAAGTTATGCTGAGGACATGCACAAGGGTGGGTAAAGAGATTGGGATTAAATTTAGTGAAGAAAAATAAAATATAATGATGGTTAATACTGGAGAAAGAGAAGACAAAGAATTTTTATTGGGGGATATGAAATTAAGTGTGGTGAATAGATATAGTTATTTGGGAATCATCCTGTGTAATCAGAAAAATTGCTTGGATGAATGGGAGAAAAAAATTGATAAATGAAGCAAAGAAAAGAAAGGGATTGATAAAGAAATTAATGTTTTTGTATAATAAATATGATATAGCTAGAATTGCATAAAAGGGAGTGGCAGAAGCAGGGTTAACATATGGCAATGATGCGTTATGTGTTAGTAAAGTAGTATTATATTACTCAGAAAAAGTACAAAGTGAAGTAGGAAGACATGCATTAGATGCATATGTGTGAACAGCAAAGGAGGCAATTCAAGGAGAAATGGAATGGTCAAGTTTTTATATGAAAGATGCAAAAAGCAAAATGAAAATGTTCAGTAGATTGCAGTTTATGGATAATAAAAGAATAGCCAAAATAGTATTTAATTGGGTTATGAGTAAAGGGCAGCCAATAAGATAAGTGAGAAAGATAATATGGTATGCAGAAGTTTTGGATAAAGAATTTATATCAGTTTACTTGTGCAATAGGTGGGATGATTGTGTTAGGAGGATTGTTGAGTGTTATAGTGGTAAGTAATGGGATAGAAGAATAGATGCATTAATAAAGAATAGGGAGTTGGAGAGATGGAGATATAGTATGGAGAGTAAAAAGAGTTTAAATATATATATATATGAAAAACAAAAACACAAGTTAAAACTTGCTAACGCTTGTATTTATGACAATAGATGGTGTTCTACCAAAAGCACCGTCAAGTGTGTTTGTTTACATAAATGTCAGAGCAAGCATTCACTATCTCTAACTTAATTTCAACCTTCAAATCACGATTTCAAGCTATTTGCTATCGTCAGTGAAGGACAGGAATAAGAAACTAGATCTAAATACAAACTCTGAGCGTTTATGAAACAGTTTCTATTCAGCTTGCAAGTGTGAATCTTTTAGACACGTAATATCTTCAAAATCAGCATAGCAAGCCAGATAGCTATATGGGTCTGATATCAGTTCAGCATCACCACATAGTAGAAGTCTCTGCAATATATATCATTGCAAGAAAGACCTCAAAGGTACATTTATGAAAAACAAAAACACAAGTTAAAATTTGCTAATGCTTGTATTTATGACAATAGATGGCGTTCTACCAAAAACACGGTCAAGCGTGTTTGTTTACATAAATGTCAGAGCAAGCATTCACTATCTCTAACTTAATTTCCACCTTCATATCATGATTTCAAGCTATTTGCTATCGTCCATGAAGGACAGGAATAAGAAAATAGATCTAAATACAAACTCTGAGCATTTATGAAACAGTTTCTATTCAGCTTGCAAGCGTGAATCTTTTAGACACGTTGAAGCAGTTGGATCTGAGTTCGATCCTAGCTTCATGACATCTAGCCATAATCCTACTTCAAACCCTAGTACTAACCTTAAATTTCTGATGCAATGGGGCTTTATACATTCAATCCATGCTAATTTTCATAAAGGAAACTTATTTTATAAATGCATATTAAAATTAATTCTTTCAGATTTAAATTGATCAATTCTATTAATAAATTCATGATAAAATTATTCATGAATTTATATATTGTAACGATATATAAATATGTCATTACATTAATTTAAAATAAAAACTTAAAAGTTCGCAAATAAAAGTAAAAAACTAAACGCTAAAATTAAAATGTTTGTTAAACGTATATACATTCGCACAGATGCCAAACTTTAAAAATATTTTTTTTTAAAAAACAAATAAATAAGTATTTGAACGTACTTTTTTATAAAAAAAAAGTACAAGATTTAAAAATAAAAACAGGTGTTAATTAATTCTTGTAATCTGTAAATGGAAATGATTGTTTATAAATTGTTTGAAAAGCAAGCTAGCCTTGGGCTCTTGTATAATTAAAATGATCTGATGAAAGATAGATAAGAAGAAAAGAGAAATTAGCTTGACCAATGGAAGCACTAAGCCTTGGCTTGGACCCTAACGAAAGTGATGGATTAGTGACGTTTTGTTAATTGAATCCATGTGGATAATATAAAAAGAGAAATACAGTTTTTTTGGACAGTTCCAGCGTTTTGTGTTTGAGAGATGTGGTAGGATGCACATACCACACTCACTATAAAAAAAAAATGAAAAGACTGTGATACCTTGAACCAGCTATTGCTATCTCCAGAACATTATCTTCTAATGGAGGCATCGCAGGAATTAAAAGCAGAAACCTGGACTCTTCTACCGTAAGCTATATTGACATGAACTCTAAATTTCAAAATAATTAAGAACTTTCGTTCAAGCTTATGAACTTCTATCTGACTTTTTTAAGTTTAAAATCAAATTAATAATGTTTAATTTTATATGTTTTCCGATTGATAAAAATCATTTCCATTTTTTTTTCTTATTGTATAAATTATTTATTGTTTAAATTTTAAATGATGAAATTTAGGTTGGGTATAGACGTTGCATAGATTCGTTAGCGGTTGATTATGTTGAAGTTTTCACATTTGATTAGAATATATAGGTCAATGATGTTAATGTGGGCATCTTACGATGAATGCCATGGGGCCTTGTGTATTCCCTTTTTCAATTGACGTTATCGATGATTTTGTATTTTGATCGATTGTGTTTAATTTGGTTGTTTTTGACCATGGAATCTGTGCAGCCGATCTATACTCAACATTTTAAAAACAAATTTATAAAAATAATCTATGCGAACGTATTTAAATGTTAAATTTAAGTCGGGCGTGAATGGCTATATAGTTTTGTAAAGTTATATTAAGGGAGGGTAATCTTAGGTTATTCATTTCGTAGTTGAATTGGTTCAATGGATTGGATATATTTGTGTAATTGTAGACGTAGTATGAGATCCGCTATGGGCAGGATTATATATATACACCACACACCTTCTGTTTGCCTATGGATGGGTTTGTAAGACGGCAAAGGACTGCAGTTCATTCCTATGGAGTTTTATGTTTATTGTTCTATTTGCCAACAGATGTCGCATTCCTGGTTGGTAGAGAGACAATTTTTTCTCTAATTCTACTTGCTGTTCAGATGTACATTCCTGACAGTATAGTATTTTGTGTTGTCGTATTTTCATGCTACATTGAATACATAAATGTATCAGATGGATTGGCGCCGGTTTGATTGCGAAATTTGTTGCCTAAGGTTAAATCAGGAAAGAATATTTTCTTTTCAAATGCAGATCTATGTAGTCTATTCATCTCGACTCACTAAATAAATATTAAACTCATGGTTGTAATTTACTTAAATGTAAAACTAAAGATTAATAGAAAAATCTAAAATGTTGAATTTATTCCTCAAAATTTAAATGTTATTTTATATGTGCGTAAATAAAGATTTTTATGTGTTAATTTCTGGCAGTGGCTTTTATTCTTTTATATTTAAGATATAAAATTTATATTTTATTATCTCTGCTACTCCACTGAGCTAGTGACTTGGGCTAACAATCTGAATATTCAAATAAAGTGGAATCTTAACAGCTCATATCTGCCTACTCTATAAATTTTTCTAGGTTTAAATGCCTAGATAGCGCCTTGTAGAGCAGATATCATAGTTTGTGGTTAGATTCGATCTTCACTTTCATTTCGATCATTATAATATATTACAACTGCGTGGATTGTGCGTATATATTTGTAAATATTTAAATATATATAATTGTTCAAAAGTTTCATTGCGTCGGGGCTATTTGTTTTTTACTTTTAAATAATTTGTTAAAGTTTTAATGATTAAAAGCTTTCAGATTTTCCCTTTCCAAAAACAACAGTTAGGGTTTTATTAATTAGAAAAAAAGATAAGGATTTCCTAATTAAAATCATTTTCTGATTTTAAGAATTCATTTTCTAATTAGAAAATGAATTCAAGTTAATGAGTTTGAAAGCCTTATCAAAGGAATGTATCTAAAAACAACCAGTAAATCTAAAAACATTGATAATGAAAGAAGCGCTAGCCTGAAGGCATTGTATTTATGACAATAGATGGCATTCTACCAAAAACACCATCAAGCGTGTTTGTTTACGTAAACATCACAAGCGTTAGCAAGTTTTAACTTGTGTTTTTGTTTTTCATAAATGTACCTTTGAGGTCTTTCTTGCAATGATATATATTGCAGAGGCTTCTAACTATGTGGTGATGCTGAACTGATATCAGACCCATATAGCTATCTGGCTTGCTATGCTGAGTTTGAAGTCATTACGTGTCTAAAAGATTCACGCTTGCAAGCTGAATAGAAACTGTTTCATAAACGCTCAGAGTTTGTATTTAGATCTAGTTTCTTATTCTTGTCCTTCACTGACGATAGCAAATAGCTTGAAATCATGATCTGAAGGTGGAAATTAAGTTAGAGATTGTGAATGCTTGCTCTGACATTTATGTAAACAAACACGCTTGATGGTGTTTTTGGTAGTACGCCATCTATTGTCATAAATACAAGCATTAGCAAGTTTTAACTTGTGTTTTTGTTTTTCATAAATGTACCTTTGAGGTCTTTTTTGCAATGATATATATTGCAGAGGCTTCTACTATGTGGTGATGCTGAACTGATATCAGACCCATATAGCTATCTGGCTTGCTATGCTGAGTTTGAAGACATTATGTGTCTAAAAGATTCACGCTTGCAAGCTGAATAGAAACTGTTTCATAAATGCTCAGAGTTTGTATTTAGATCTAGTTTCTTATTCCTGTCCTTCACTGACAATAGCAAATAGTTTGAAATTATGATCTGAAGGTGGAAATTAAGTTAGAGATAGTGAATGCTTGCTCTGACGTTTATGTAAACAAACACGCTTGACGGTGTTTTTGGTAGAACACCATCTATTGTCATATATATATAAGTAAATGGAACATTGGGTGAGAGTTAATTTATGATAAAAGCAAGGAAAGTATTACTGTTTAAGGCTTAAATGGGATCTTTAGCAACAAGGGAATATACATGTAAATGGAAAAATATGGGTGATTTAGTCTGCAAGTTGTGTAAGGAAGGCCTAGAAAATATTAGGCATCTATTGATTCAATGTAAATGCTTGAAAGCAGAAAGGGTACAAGTAATGAAATTATGGATGATTAAATATAAAACAAAGTGATTATATAGAATGTGGGTTATTAGTTTTATGCTGGGTTTGAGAAGAGATAAGGGGGATTTAGATATGAAAGTCATGAAGTTGACAAAGAATATGGTATGGAAATGGGGTGGAGCAGGATATGGAGAAACTTAGGGTGGAGAATGGAAAGGAAAGGTAAAGTAGCTAACAGGTTTCTCTGAACATAATTGCTGAGAGATTCCTGACTCTGTATAAGGAGAAGTCACAGTGCATCACATCACATCACATCTGATACTCTGTCACTTCATTAAATATGCAAGGCAGATTTTCTAATGGTAAAGCAACATTCATAGGCAAGGGAAAGTTGTTAATAGTGGGATTAACTTATATATATATATATATATATATATATATATATATATATATATATATATATATATATATATATATATGTGTGTGTGTGTGTGTGTGTGTGTGTGTAGGGGATTTAAATACAGACTTTATAAAGAACCCTTCAACTATCCACACTATCTCATATCATTGATACACATGAACACACCCATGTAGAAATAATAAATAATCACCAATATATGTATTTTGTATTTGGGTGTGATCATGTGTATCAATGATATGAGATAGTGTGGATAGTTGAAGGGTACTTGAAAGTCTGTGTTCAAATCCCCTACATTTACAAAGAATATGTGTATTTCAAATATTACACATTAAGCCTGCATCCTGCTCATCCCTCTTCTATGTATTTAAATGGATAAAGTATTAAACATAAGGGGTCAGAGTGATTTGAGGTCAACATGGGCATAACAATAATATTGGCATCAGCGTGGGATTTCGGAATTTCATCATCAGATTTTCAATGGTATGGATGGCTGAAGAATTGGAGGTTGGAATAGACTGAAGCCTGTTCATTAAAGTATGAAGATTTGCTATCTTAATATAAACTGAGCACTGATTATGTATATGTGTGGGAAATAATAATATGGAAACAACTGATGATTGCTGGTTTAGTATGAAATACACGTATTGTTGATTATTTATATTTTTTACATGTGTGTGGTCATGTGTATCAGTGATATGAAATAGTGTGGATAGTTGAAGGGTGCTTCAAAGTTTAAGTTCAAATCCTCTACATTTACAATTAAGTTCCAGGTATATAAAGAATGCCTGTATTTCAAACATAAGAATTTTAGGGCAAAAATAGCTGCAAGCCTAACTAAAGTTATGATCAGAGATAATAAAAAGTGAAAATAGTAGTAAGACATTATAATCTCTTTTGTACTATAAAGTTGTCAATTAAAGATAAATAAAGAAAGATAATGAAAAAAGGAGAGAAGAGAACAAGAGGAAGAAGAAAAAGGAGTGGAAGGGTTGAGAGAAAAAAGGGAAGGGAGGGGAAGAGTGAAAGAGGTAGAAAAGAAAGGGTAAAAAAAGATGAGACAGGAAAGAAGAAAAAAAATAATGGAGTACAAATAAGAAAGAGATTAAATTGAGAATTGTAACAATTTTTAATAAAAGAATCACATTTTTTTATTATTGAACTTTAAATTAATTTTTTTTCGTAAAATGTTTATTTTGTTTGGAGTTTAGCTTTATCTGGAGCAGAAAGTAGATCATAGAAAATAAATTAACTTTGAAAAAAAATGAGAAAAATTAATTAATATATTATTAAAAGAAATAAATTTATTGAAAAAAAAAAACAATACAAAACAAAAAGAAAGATTGCATTAAATGTGACTTTAGATAGAAGAATATGAAAAATTTGCCAAACGAAACTGGAAGATAAAAAAAAAAAAAGATCTTAAAGAAGAAAAAACGCTAATGAGTATTGTAAGATTGGATCAAAATATGGATAGTTATAAAATGTAATATTAGAAGATGTGTGAGATTTATTTTGATAATCAACAAATTATATCAGAAACAAAAACTTTTTAAAAGCCCCCCCCCCCCCAACGCACGACATCGTGTCACATTAAGAGAGAATCCTAAACAACATTTGATAGAAGTATATTAATAGTTTTTATTAGTCATTAAGACTTGAGAAATATTACTTATGAAAGAACGTTCTAATTGGAAAATTATTATTTTTTGAGTGTATCTTTTTATCTAAATATTAATTTCATACTTATTTCCTCTTTTTTAATTTAAAGATTAAAAGTGAAAATGCGGAAATGCAAATAATTTCTCGATTACTTCCCGACCATGAATAATTCAAAACTTAATTATTTACCAGCCTCCAGAAATTTCTTATTTTAAATATTATTAAATAAACAAATGAGTTTAAATGCACTGCCTAATTCACATTAAGAGTTTTTATAATCCCGGATCAGTACTCATATTCTAGTCCTGTAGTTATACAAAAACCTTAATTTATATGATTGTGGTAGATTAATTAACTTATCTTTTTTAATTATAATTATTATTTTTAATACTAGTCTGGAAATAAGGTCAGTCCGAATCAATATAAGATTTGGACTTTTGTAGTTTTAATATTATTAAAAATCCAAACTAAAAATTGTATAAATTAGAACATTAACTGAATATTAATTAAATATTTTACTTACGTAAATCTTTGAAAAAATAATATACACAGGAAATTGGTATAGTGTAATTAGGCAAAGGTTATTAATAATTTTAAAAAATCGATTAAAGAATTTAAAATTGTTAGCTTAAAAAAACACATTGAAAACGATTAAGTATTAATGATCAAAAATCATATTTCGGATACATTAAAGAACAAGAAAATAATTTTTTTAAAAATCTGTATGCTACAATACAAAAAATAAAATGTGTGTACTGTGCATATCTTTATAGCGTAGATTCTTAGTTTCTAATAAAGCATATCTATGATGTAAATAAGGGATATCTTAATTTACTAACAAGTGCTTTCTTACTTGTGTTTAGTAATATTATGCCACTACTAACAAGTGCTTTCTTACTTGTGTTTAGTAATATTATGCCACGTCTAAAAGTAAATAGCGTTGGTGGCTTAGTTGCTAGCATAGCTGCTTTTTAAGCAGTTGTCCCGGGGTTCGCTTTCCGGCCTACGCTTTGACATATAAAAGTAAATAGAAAGGAAGACATTTTTTGATGTTTCACAACTGAAATCTTTCATCCATCACAATTTAATAATAGCGTCCTGCTTAGAATGTCAAACTCTAGAGTCTAAAATCTTTGATCGATTTCTGTTCTGGTATTTCGGCCCTCGAATAATTTACAACTCCCGAGAGAGAAAGTCATTCGATTATTATTTTTGGTTTATTTAATAATACTTCTAACGAGAAGGCAATCAAATCTCTACATATGCTCCGTATTATAATATTCAATTATATTATAGTATATTATATTATGAGTAAAGGTTTGATTGTTTTTTCCTTAGAATTACAACTTGACATTGCGCAAGTAAAAATTTGTTATCTATTTAATAATAGTATACATATAATGTCTGTTTTAAATTATGAAAGATGATACTTGACTTTTAGTATGACTATGAATGTGTACTTTGAAACTAGTATCTATTTTTAATTAATTGTAATAATATTTAACAATGTTAAATATATGTGAAGAATCTTATTAAACATTTGATGATGGTATTTTTAAGCTATTCAAAAAATGCCAAATAGGCTTTCAATACTTTCTTATCATATTCATAATTAGTATTGAAATAATTTTACAAAATAAAATTTGCATTATTAATTGAAATTATAATTCTGATTTAATTGGATGATATTGGAATAGTTGAGGACATGCTTTGATAAGGGTCGGTCTGAGGATTTTTGCAGCTATATACAATAATATATTTTGCTAATTTTTCCTTTCTAAATTTTTTTCTAAAAATTATATCTTTATAGTCATGATGTTGTTTTAAAATTCAACATAACTGATTATAAATTCTAAATAGCATTAACTAATAAAAAGCTAATAAAATTTGACATAAGCAATATATATATATATATATTATAGAAATGGAAAGATTTCACGAGTATACGAACATGGATGGGCTGCTCACCAACACGCATTAGCCAGCGTGCTGAGTTTATTGGCTTTTTATCTCTGAGTTTAAGATCAAGAAACACCGTGGTCTTTCTTCTCAGTGCCTGATAAGGCAGAATGAATGTTTGTGTAAATGATAAATATTTTTCTAATACATATATACAATTATGACAGACAAAAATAAAGCATGGCCCTTATTCCCAGGAGGCTGTAAAGTCACCAACCAAGGCAGCGGTTGGTGGCCGAAGGCGGAGGGTGCTAAGAATCCCCTGATTGCAGACCCAGGCTGCCATTTGATGACGACTTTTTATTTAGGTACTTACAACTGCAGATCACTTTCAAGTGAAGGAAGATTGCAAGAATTAGAAGAAAACTGTCTTATATTAAATGGGACATTATTGGACTTTGTGAAGTTAGAAGAAAAGGAGAAGAAACAATTGATTTAAAAAGTGGACATATACTCTATTATAAAGGCACACATATTGGAAATACAAGTGGAGTAGGATTCATTATAAATAAAAAGTGGAAGAACAATATTGTGGAGATTGATGGTGTATCGGACAGAGTGGCAAGATTAGTTATACAACTTAATAGCAGATACCAAACGCAGATAATTCAGGTTTATGCCCCAACAAGTGATGAAGTAGTAGAAGATTTTTATATGGATGTACAAAAGGCTTTTGATCAAAGTAAACAACATTTTAAAATTGTTATGGGAGACTTTAATGCTAGAATTGGTAGACAAATGAAAGATGAAATTGCTGTAGGTAATTTTGGTTATGGTAATAGAAATGAGAGAGGACATAGACTTGTGGAGTTTGCAGAAAAAGAAAAACTTTATATTATGAATTCATTTTTCGAGAAAAATGTTAAAAGGAAATGGACATGGAAGCATCCGAATGAAGGTACAGCAGAATTAGATTATATTTTGACTAACAGAAAATACATATTTCAAGTTTGTAATGTTCTTAATAAATTTAACACAGGAAGTGATCATCGATTAGTAAGGTGTAAGTTATGTGTTAATGTAAAACTAGAGAGACAAAAATTATTAAGAAAAACAATATTTACTGTTGATATTCCTAATCTTCAGAAACATTCTAATGAATTTAAATTAGAACTTACAAATAGGTTTCAAGTGTTAGGAGATTTTGAACATGATACAGATTTGAATGAAATTAATATGAAAATAACTGATACACTTTTACAAACTGCAACAAACATAGCTGGTAGAAAAAAGCAGCAATTGACTAATAAAATTTCTACTGAGACTAGAGAATTTATGAAGAAAAGAAGGAATATGAAGATATACAAAAATGATGTAGTAAAAAGAATTGAATATCTCGAATTTTGTAAAATGGTACGGAAAAGAGTTGAAAATGATATAAGAAAGTATAACTGTGAAATAGCAAGGAAAGCTGTAGAAGAAAATAAAAGTCTCAAAAATGTTAAACAACATTTTGGTATTGGTAGGAAATTTATATCTGCAATAAGGAAAAAAGATGGAATTATTACTAAAAAGAGAGATGACATCATGAAATTGGTAGAAGATTTTTATCAAGAATTATATAGTAATAAAGAACAAGTACCTCCTATATCTATTACATCTTCCGAATTGCCCAGAATTTTAAATGAAGAAGTGAGACATGCAATTAAGTGTATGAAGAAAGGAAAGGCTCCAGGAAATGATGGAATTATAATTGATATATTAAAAGAAGCAGGTGAAGAAATAGAAACAATTTTAGCAAAGTTATATACCAAATGTCTAAATGATAAAGATGTACTGGAAGATTGGAAGAATGCAGTAATAATATTAATATTTAAAAAAGGTGATAAAGAAGATATTAGAAATTACAGACCTATCAGCCTTTTATCAGTTTTATATAAAATTTTTACCAAGATAATTACAACTCGTCTACAGAGAACTTTGGATTTCCACCAACCAAGAGAACAAGCTGGATTTAAAAGTGGTTTTAGTACAATAGATCATATCCAGGTATTGAGAGAAGTCATAGAAAGGACAAACGAATATGAGTTGTCATTATGTTTTGGATTTGTAGATTATGAAAAGGCATTCGATTCTATACACATTTCTTCAGTGATTAAAGCATTGGATCATCAAGGTATAGATCCAGGATATTGTCATATTTTAAAGAATATTTATAAAAATGCAACAGCAACAATTACATTACATAATGATACTGGAAAAATCAACATTGAGAAAGGTGTAAGACAAGGTGACTCCATATCTCCAAAACTCTTTACAGCAGTGCTGCAAGAAGTATTTTGTGGATTAAAATGGGAAACTAAAGGAGTGAAAGTAAATGGAGAGTATTTAAGTCATTTAGATTTCGCAGATGATGTAGTTGTTTTTGCAAATAATGCTTCAGAGCTGCAGGAAATGTTGCAGGAGTTAGCAGATGAAAGTAGAAAAGTAGGACTAAAGATAAATGTTAAAAAGACTAAAGTAATGTTTAATCGATTTGCTCAAAATATGAAAATAAAGATTGATTATGAAGAATTAGAAGAAGTTAACAGTTACAAATACCTTGGTCAGATTATTAATACAGATGGAAACATAATGGAGGAAATTAATCATAGAATTAAACTTGGTTGGAGTGCTTTTGGTAGAAATAACTTGATACTAAAAGGAAATATGCCTATGTGTTTGAAAAGGATGGTTTTTAACAAATGTGTTTTACCAGTTCTTACTTATGGATCTGAGACTTGGACACTTAATAGAAGAGCAATACAGAGATTTCAGACCACTCAAAGGAGTATGGAGAGATGTATGTTGGGAGTAACAAGAAGAGATCGAAAACACAATGTATGGGTAAGACAACAAACAGGTGTTACTGACCTTATTGAAAAAAATAAAAGATTGAAATGGAGTTGGGCTGGACATATTGCTAGAAGAGATGATAATAGATGGACAATTGAAATTTTAAACTGGATTCCAAGAGATTGTAAAAGACCCAGAAAGAGACCACATGTGAGATGGATGGATGAAATAAGAAAATGTGCAGGGGTGTTGTGGAGAAGAGAAGCTAAAGATCGGAGAAGATGGATTAAACTTGGAGAGACCTTCATCCTGCAGTGGATTGATAATGGTTGATGATGATGATGATGAATGTATAACAGAAATTGTGGACTTAATCCGTGAAGTATTGAATAGCTTCACACTCTCAGATCGCTTCAGCTTCATCTATTTATATAGAAAGTAAATTGAAGTAAAGAAGGTTCTCCTCTTTTCTTCCAATGTGTAAGCTTGTGGTTAAGACCTGTAGAGGTCCCTACCATCGTATTTTCAACCGCACATGCTTTACGTTTATTACCTTAGTAAAGAAAGACAATTAAAAGAAAGAAAACATTATTTTACTATTAACTTACATATAAATAACCTCATGATGTCATGGTGAATGAAGATCTATAAAATCATAAACAGTAACCATGGTAAATATATATTTTTTTGATTTTGGAATAAGTGCCATGTTTAAACATAAGCTACTTCACATTTTCATTATTAAAATGTAAACCTACTGTTTAATCAACTCATTAAGTGAAATGAAGGTATTGGTAAAAGATGGTGCTGTTTGACATTCATATATCATATTTCTATGGTTATCTGCAGTATTATTTAAACATTAATTTGGATGCACCAACTTAGTGCTCATCCATCAGAATACATAATAATCAAAAACAATAATGCTGGAATATTAAAATATGTTGATCATCACCAATGCTCTGGCCACTTAGTATCATTAATGTACTGGGCATCTGCAAACTTAATTTCTAAGACTAAACTAAATTAAAATGTAGTGTGTGGGCTTTAAAGAGTATTCTCTTTTGTGCCAATCATGATTATGGTTGATCATTTCTGGAAGCTCCAAAGCACTAATATACACCCCCATTTTTGTATCAACCACTATACACAAGTTTAGCTCAGAAGAACACAAGCTCATTACTGTATGTGACCAAGAGATAATGGAAACAGATATTCTAAAAATATTTAGAACCACTGGAATAATTTTCATAATTAAACACAAGTTTATTAATAATAAAACATGATATTAAGGTCTAGAATAAGGCTATGCATATCAATTAAACCTTCTGATTTTGATTAATATACAATAAAAATATCATAGTTGTGATTTACAAAATTTCTATACACAAGTTATTACATTATGATTTACATGATTAATACATTAGGTTTACTTAAAACCCATTCAACACACAGGCATGTGGCATAATATAAAATGAACATGTTTGAATTTATGAAAATAATAAAATTATTAAAAATCATTTCACAATTAATTCCATTTGAAAACTATACATAAAATACACATATACATGTGTATCTATGAACATATATATGATATAAGTTAATATTAATTAATCTCCTTTTCGCAGTCAATAAAGTATTTTTCCTTTTTAAAAAATAAAGTCAGTTTTTTGACAGGTAACTCAAAAGTTTTTTTAATGGCAGGTTACTCTCAATTAATTAATTACATCTTTAAATTAATCTAAAAATATTTTTAAAGTTTTTTTTTCTTTTTTCAAAATAAATTGTTTATGAATCAATCATTACTTTTAGATTTTAATTCAATTCAAGCAAAATTATTTACTTATCTTTTAAAATATATAGATTTTTAAATGTTACTTTTACCAAAGAAATTATTTAAAATTTCATTTTCATTATATATAATGCTACTCACCATAGTATATACATTTATCTGTGCTTTATTTGGTTTTGATGAGACAGGTATCATCAAGGATTGTCATAAATGAGGAAGGTATAATTCAGGTAAAATGTTGACATTCAATGAGTTCCCTTGTGTCTAGGATTTTATGGGCTTCAGGCCAGAAAACTGTTTTGTCCACATTTAAGGCTTTAGAGACAGAGAAATGGGGTTTCCTTCTAAGTTCTAAACTCCATATAGTGAATTATCAACAGTTGCCTCTTTCTGTCTTGACTTCAACTACATCTTCATGAGAGCTATCTGTATAGTTCTGGAAACCATCTCTGCTAAACAACTCTTTAGTGAGCTATTTACTGCCAACTACAGCTAACTATTCTTATTGCATACTGCTTTTCAAACATTTTAAAGCCAAACTTTGCAGCTAATTCTTAGCCAATTGTTTCACAAAAATATTAAGATAAGAACTATCTTCAAATAAATTACTAATTAAACTGAAAAACCAGACTGTTCTTTTCAAAAACTGCTATCCAAACTGAAATGATATTTTTTTCATCAGCCTTTTTATAGAATCATCTGAGGTGATAAAAACACATTGCAGGCTATTTTCAATCTGTCTAATCTTTTTTAATCTTGTGAAGTGATAAAAACACAATAACTGAAAACAGCGTTTTTTTCTGTCCAATCTTTATCTTGATTAAAATCAATTTTAATCCCTCCAAAAGCACTTTTAATTAAAAATCTACATTTGGAAATCTTATCAAAGATTTTTAAAAATAGATAATAGAAATGCATACAAGTATTAATTAAAAATTAGATATTTTATACAAGTTTTAATTAAAAGATTTCAAAAATAAAATATGCTTGTTTTTAAATTTCAAAATCAGAATATTATTTATTTAGACCTTTTTTTAAAAAAAATATTGATTTCATAATAAAATTCTGTTTTAATTCAGAGTTATTTAATCCTTTATTTATTATTTTTATTCTAAGTGAAATATAGAAAATATCTACATTTTTTTTTGTCTGTGTTTATTCTACTTTTCCTTTACTTTATATATATTTATACACACATAATTATGTTGTTGTTTGCCATGTAACCCAACTGGTTACAATATATATATATATATATTATTTTTTCAGTAAAAAAATAATAGAGCTGTCTTTGAATTAACACGTTTCATAGTGATAGATAATCATGCTAAAAATGTTAAGGAGCTTAGTATCTTAACTTATGACATGAAATTATATAGTGTATTTCATGCCTTACCTTCTTCCTGTCATTACAAAATTTTATAACCCATAACTTTATTGGTATATACAATTTGAATAATTTTAAGTTTCAATAATAGTTTTGCTGACATATTAATCATTATGGGTTAAGGTGTAAAACACATCACAGTTCCAAAAAGATTAGCATATTACAATTTTTGCAGCTAATAACTAAACTAAGTTTCTATGTAACTCATGCATTGATTCAGAGATGGCATTGCAAGCAGTTTAAAATCAATCATCAAATGCCTTTTTACTGAGACACACAACATTTATAGCAACAATATTTATATGCCTTTCAAATTAAAAAAACATCCATATGAAAAAATATTGCACCATGACTCTAATTTATCATTGATATATGTAAAAAATAACATTTTATAAAATGATGGATTTATACTTTTTTAACATGCATTTTAATGCCACTGAACTTGGAATCAAAGTAAATAGACAATGAAACATGCATAATGGATAGAATAGAGTTCATTGTTCATAAATAGTTTCATATGATAAGTATTCTTTTTAAAATGTAAAGTTGTGTTTCATAATTTGCATTATGTATGTTGCATTTAAACAAATGTTAATATTAAACCCTTTTTCTCTAATGCAGGGACAATTGTAGGCTCAATGATTCCCCTTACAAAGTGCAGAATAGTATGACTGAACAATTTTTGCAGGAAAATATTGATTTGAATATGAACTGGATCTCTAAAAGATGACCATATTCCTGAGTAAAACTTGAAAACAATTATCAGAATAGAATTTGAATTAATGTTGTGAGTGTGGTAAGCAAATGCATTACCACTATCACACCATAAGGTCAAATTATATTTACTGGATTGTAAATTAGTTATCACTAGATGACAAACCTTGGAATTTTATCATTAGATTTCATATCTTGTCAATTAATAATTATTAAACTTTTGAGTCTTATTTTGTCTTTAAGAGATTTACATATCTCAGGTGTTATCATTTGGTGATCATTAGACTTTAGAACTTATTTTCTGGTAATCACTAGATGTCAAGTCTTGTTTTCTGGTAATCATTAGATTTCACACATTCTGGTTATCAGTAGATCTTCTCTTCTGGTAGTCAGTAAATCCTGAATCTTGTACTCTTGCAATCATTAGACCTTGGATCTTGTCTTCTGATGACTGTTAGATCTCATGTCTCATCTTCTGGAACTCATTTGTCTTTTGATGATCAATATCTTAGAATATGTTTTCTGATAATCATTAAAACCTCAGACTTTATTTTTTGAGATCACTAGATGTCATGTCTTGTCCTCTAGTGAACCTTAGCCATCAGGCCCTGTCTTTTTTCCCTAGCTCTAAAAATCAAAAATTCAAAATGGTTGTTCGTGTTTACAAAAAAAAAAAAAAAACCAAGTGAATCTATCAAAAACTAAGAAGATTAAAATCAAACATATAAAATAAAACAGAGAACATCAGAAAACATAAATTAACCATTCCAAAAAAAACAAAACAACAATTATATAAAAAGTTAGAAATGACTTTAAAGATTGATTGAAATAATTCTTTTGGATATAGAAATGATATTGCAAGATCAAAAGATCAATTGTATGTTTTTTGTTGGATACACCACTCTAAAGATACAACTTCATTGTATTGGGCAAGTAAATTAAATGAATAGTAACCCATCTCTTTTAAAATATATTTCGTAACATGATTTTTATGTGAAAGACAATCTTGTTTTATGTTATAAATACAGACTCAAGATGATTACAGATAGGTGTTATATTAATTATTTTTATTGTAAAGATAGAATACAATGAATAGCTATGATTATGAAGAAAAGATTGTTGCAAAATTAAGATAGCATTGCAAAATGTCAATTACGTAGAGTTTGGGAGCAAATAGTGATATGCGGGGATGATTTGTTATGCAACGGATTCCTTTGCATAAACCCATAAATTCATTTTAATTTCTTCAATTCTTTTTTTTATTGCAGCTGGTAATATAAAAATAAATATAAAAGTTGAACCAAGTTGATTAAAATAACGTTTATTAAAATACTAATAATCAAATGATTTAATACTGAGAGTTCATAAGTTGTCGCGCATCGAAATTGGCAGAACTGAGGCGACGTCTATGGACTTTATGTTCCGAAGTTTGTTATTCTATTTATGTAATAAATTATGTTGCACAAAATAATAATTCAAAAATTCTTTTTAATTATTTTTACAAATAAGAATATAATTTAATTGAAAAAGAAATAATTTTAATTATAAGGTGTTAAAAACTCTTGAATTAATAACGTTCATTAAAAAAATATTAATTGAAGTATTTTTAAATTTTACCTTGAAATCACTTATATGTCAATTTAAATATATTAATTCTTGATTGCAAAATACAATTGTATTAAAAATGATTCTGAATTCAGTATTTTGTAATAAAAAATTTGTTTAAATTTTCTGGTCAATTCTTTAAAACATAAATAAGCATGAAGTCTGTATAACGTTCATGTTTATCACGCACATGGGCACACACACATGATATAATATGTATCCAAGCGAATGAGATAAGAAAATGGCTAAAAGTTGATTCATGATGCTAATCATGCAGATGGCATGCATGAAAATTTTTTTTACTTGTTACTTAATATTTTATCTATGGATAACAAAACCACGGATGATGAAACTGTGGTTGCATTCTTATTTCATTGCCAAGTAGTTAGAAAATAAAACTGTAGAATGTAATAAAAATAAGTATATTAATTTAATTGCCTGGAAAAAGGTTAGAGTGAAGTCTTAATCATTTGTAATAATTCTTTCAGTGTTTGAATCCCAAATTGTTTAAAATTGTACTTTTAAGGCTTCAGTAGTTGCCATAGCAACATTGTACGACAGTTTTTAGTAAAATAATTTATACCAGGAAAGGTAACTGCATATCAAAAAATCAAATAACTACAATAGAAAAAAGAAAAGAAAAGAAACCACAGATAAGTTATTTATTTATTTAGCATATGAATTTAAATAGCTTAACTATTAACAAAATATCATAGAGATCTGTAGAGATTTCACCTAAGATATAGTTTCATTAATGGATTTATTAAGTTCATCAATTTTACTCCCATAGCCATAAATTCAAAATCATTAACTATGTGATTCATAGTTTGTATTTGTTTACATTTACACAGATAAGTAACTAATAAATTCTATTTATGAAGTAGATGAG
Organism: Epiperipatus broadwayi; assembly: GCA_028023455.1. Taxonomy (NCBI): domain Eukaryota; kingdom Metazoa; phylum Onychophora; class Udeonychophora; order Euonychophora; family Peripatidae; genus Epiperipatus; species Epiperipatus broadwayi. Next base: position 1,868,635 of record JAQFVV010012400.1, on the reverse strand, counting down.
CGTAACGACTATGGATTGTCCTGAATCTGTTGAAGAAACTCCAGTTGGGTCTAAGAAAGTCAAGTTTCAGGATCAGAAAAAAATTGGAATCTCATAAGAATCCCTTTAATTCTTCAGTTAAAAGGGAGCTTGATTTGAGATGAGTCTTAGGTGGAGAAATTATGACTTGGATTATTAAACTCCAATCAGCTTTATAGCCTTTTTTATATAGATTTTCTGTGTGGCAATTTTTCTTCTGATTATCTGATAGAGGAAAATGTGAAAGAACAGGAAGCCACTCCAAAAAAGTAGACTTAAATGTACCAGTAACATCTTTATAAAAGTAAGTAGCCAGAAGTTTAGTGGAGAAATTTTTCTCTTAATAGGGACACAATATTCACTAGCACAATATAATAATGCTAAGGAAACTGTAAAGTATTTGCATCAGGAACCCATATAGTGCCAGTCATTTTTTCAAGGAGGTTACTCCTCGGATTTAATTTTGATTTAACCGTTTAAAAAATATAAATTGATTTATTTTGTTTTTGTGACAATAAAATATTTTTTAAACAAATGTGAAGTTGAGTGTAACCTTTGTAAAATCTTTATTTTAACACATATATAGCACAGTATAATTTAAATTCTAAACTGAAGAATTAAGTCGAAGTCATATTTTTATATTTATTTTATGTTGATGTTAGTAACAAGACATACACTTCATAAGCTTTATTCATATTATTTCAGGCCTTGATACTTTATTATTTTCAATTGTGATTCACCTTTTAACTTCATTATTTTTGTCTCTGATTGAACCAATTGCAAGTTGTAAAGTTGAAATAAAGCAGTAATAGTTATTGGAATTAATTTTTTTCTAGCCATTTTTCTTCTTCTAAGGTCTCCTGAAAGACTTTAGTAAAGCATATCCCGCTGTTTTATTTATTACTCTTTGTTACATTTTCTGTCTAAACTAAGTTTTTCTATTTTTATACTTTTTTCTTTTCAGTTTATTCATTGTAATTATAAATTTCTTAAACGCACACATTGATTGCACACATTGATTACGTAAGTAATATTTACCGAGGCTGTAACCTCGAGAATATGCGTATAAAATGCGATAGTAGGGACTTCTACAGGTATTCATTGTACAGTTTTGTGACATTCCAGATCATTGTTCACTTGGTCACTTTTAATATATATTAGATAGGCAAATGCCCATCAAGATCCATTTTATGCTGAAACAGCATTATTCAATAGATTTACACCCTAATTTATTACATTTGTTATCATCAATCATTTGGTTTTTATAAATAGCAATTTATTAATAAGTAATATTTCTGGAGTGTAATTTTTACTACACTACTCTCATGCAAGATAAGGACTGGTTCCTACCCACTTTTGATACCTTATGAAGGATGAAATCATAGACATATAATAAAAGACATGAGATGTTTGATTTTCAAGATGTCTTTGGTCATGTTTATGATTATATCTCTCCATAAGATGTTAAAAGTGAATAGAAGCCAATCCCTACTTTGCATGGGATTGGTTTAAAGAAAATCATACTACAGAAATACTATTCATCAAGTGGATAATTTCTAGTCTAATGAATCACTAATAAAAATTATTAATATATTTTCAATAAATAGTCTGAATCAAAGTTGTCCTGGCAGTAATTTTGACACTTATCAAAATGTGTGAAAAAGATTATGATCTGGGCCAGCTGATGAGTGCTGGTTCAGCATGAAATGTGTATTTTGCAAATCATACATTTTTCTCACATGTCTTTGATCATATGTTTATGATTACAACCTTTAACAAGATGCTAAAAGTGGATAGAAACTAGTCTGAGAGCAGTGTAATCGAAATTGCACTACAGAAATATTATTTAAGTGAACAGTGTTTAGTCTAATGAATAAGTAATAAAATAATATAATTTAATTAAGTGGTTTATGGCAAAATTGTGAGGATAGTAAGTCTGACACATCAATTAAGCTGTAGTAATTGATTATCAGTATACACTGAACAATGATAAAGATATGTATAAGTGAATGTGATCTGGTCAATAATAAGTGCTGTTTCAGCATAAAACATTATCTTGTGAATCATACATCTTTTTTATATGTCTTTGGTTATATGTTAATGATTACATCTCTTCACAATGTGTTAGAAGTGGATATGAATCAGTTTTTATCTTGCATGAGAATAATGTAGTAAAAATTACATTACAGAAATATTATTCATTAAGTAAATAATCTCTAATCTAATGAATTGTTAATAAAAATATTAATTGCCAATTTATTATACCTTGTTTACGAATGTCAAACATTCTGCACTCACAGATTTGGACATCAAACACTTCAGATAAATCTATTAATGACTATTAGTAATCATTTAATGTTTGGTATAAATGTTGTAAATATAGAAAGTTTGACACTTATAAATCAAAGAGTAATAAATTGGTATTTATAAATAAGCCAATAAACATCACATGACCACCACCTCTTATGCTCGTGTATGACTATTGTTAAAACAGGCAAAAACTCACTATACGTATTGCCACAAGCTAGAGTAATCAATGGATGCCAGAAGGCTTGTGCATAAAATCCTCATCTAGTGCCTACTCATCCAATATCTCCAGACTAGTTTCTGGCTTGTGGCCTTCGTCAGTGAGGAGCCTTGGATCTGAGAGCACTGCACTTAGATCTTAAATGCTCTCAGATCCAAGGCTCCTCACTGACAAAGGCCACAAGCCAGAAACTAGTCTGGGGATATTGGATGAGTAGGCACTAGATGGGGATTTTATGCACAAGCCTTCTGCATCCATAGATTACTCTAGCTTACTGTGTGGGGCCATAGGTATAGAGTTTTTGCCTATTTATAAATACTGAACAGATGATAAAGACAAGTGTAAGAGATTGTGATCTGGGCATAGTGAAGAGTGTTCAGCAAGAAGCACATATTGAGGAGTCATTTATTTTTTTAGATACCCTTATTCAAATGTTTCAAGAATGTAAGATGGAGTGATATGTATGAGTAATTTGTTAATATTATTTATTTACACATATCTATAAATTTTTGGAAATTTAAAGTTGTATGTATGGTATCATTTTATGAAAAATAAACTAATCTCATGCAGGATACATGCTCAGAAGACAAGACTAAATCATAACAGTAATGGCTGGCCCATAAGCACTGTGCTTATGCAACACATCCAGTAGAAAAAAATAATTATGAAATATATGCTTGAAAATATCAATAATATAACACTCATTCAGCATATGTAAATACATCTAATTAAAATTTTTTAAAAAGAATTATTTTAAGTGAGACACTGATAATTAAGGCAGTGCCAGAAATGTCTCATATTTCATGAATTTCAGAAAGTTCCAGTGAGATTCATTTGCTTTATCAATGTGCAAAACTAGCACCTTTGTAGCTGCTCCCTGCAGCAGTGTCAATAGTTATTTGAGAGTGACACGTTGATCTATTCTGGCTGTTCTTCAGAACATGCATTTTTATTGTTTTTATTTAGGGTGAGAAATAAAATATTCTGTTTTTCTTGGAATATAACAAAGTAAAGAAAAATATTTTAATACTTGTCACGATGGGTGTTAGTGTTAAAATATATTAAAAAAATTATATTTTTAATTGTCATTACATAAAAAACTTTAAATAAAAAGTAAAGATGAATCTTCTCCAGATATTATTATTTATTAAACAGCAGTTAGTAAAAATAAAAGGTACATTATATTTTTTAACAATGATTGGCATGGAAAAATGGTTGCATGCATGCAAAATTATTAAATGATGTTTTGCTTTCCTTGTTTACTTTTTGGTGATGATATTGTAATAAAACATTCCTGCTTAAAAAAATCATGGGTTGCCATGGAATTATAAACACAGTAAGTCAGTTTCTATTTATATTGGATCACAACATCCAATTTTATATTCAGACTTTAAACTCTTTTTCTCCGAAGAGCCACTGAGCACCCCTGATTATGGCTTTTGCAAAGAGTTAACTCCTTGACTCCTCCCTGCAAAAGCCATGAACTTGTTTACAATTTTTAGTTTTTAAGTGTTAAGTTTTAACATAGTTTTATTAACTTTAGAAAAGACAAAAGTAAACCTGATTGATTCATAAAATAGTGCAGCTTGACTGCCTTTCTTTTGTCTTAAAATTTAGTTTAAACTCATTTTAAAAACCTGTTCTTGGATCCCACACAAATTAGACCCGGTGTCTGTAGCAGGATTTAAGCTCTGCAAATATTCTGCTACATATATAATTCTGGCACCTCGAGAATTGAAATTTATATGCGAATTTTAAGCTAAATAAAATAAAAATTTTTATATTTCTATCTTAATAAATTAATATGAGTTTGAGTATTGTAAGTGTGTTTAAATAGAAATTTAAGCTAAATGAAATAGAAATTTTTACATTTCTATCTTAATAAATTAATATGATATGAGTTTGAGTATTGTAAATGTGTTTAAATAGAAACTAAAGTTGTAGGTTTAATGTAACTATAAACTGATTTTTTGAGCAGCTGGCGATGTCAGATTCATTGGGCAAAAAACCTGCCCTGCTATTGCCATATGTTAGACTCTAAGTTTCTATAAACTTTTATAGAAGGCATAAATAAATAAATCTAATAGATTACATATTTATGGAGTATTTAATTAATTAATATATATGAATATGTTTCTTGAAATAATTATCCAATTATTTTCCACAGGTAAATATATATATTGGTGATCATTTATCTTTTTTTACATATGTGTGGTCATGTGTATCGATTATATGAGATAGATTGGATAGCAGAAGGAAGTTTGAAAGTCTGTGTTCAAATCCCTTATATTACATCTAAACTACAAGTATGTAAATTATACTTGTATTAAAATATTAACCAAACAATATGATTAATAAATGATATCTAAAAATCTTAATTAAAAGGTATAACAATGATTGAATAACACTCAAAATCTCACCATAGAGCAATTTTAAAAATTCTCCACTATCTTTCAATGAGATTTTTAGAGAGATCTAAACATTTTAAAAACGAGGAAACTTTTTTATTGTGCATATACCCAATATATATGTACTAGGTTTTTTGCCTTAAACCAGGTCATTTAACTGTAAAATAATATTGTCAAGTAATAAAGTGTGATTCTCGTTAGGGTAATTTGATGATACTTGTTAAATTGTTGTAAATATTTCACTGTAACATTTTTTAATATTTAAAGCTATATTAAAATCGATTTTTTTTTAACTATAATATAATTCTTATAAGAAAAAAAATTAATTAATCTATTCTTCCGAACATTTATGATTATCGTATTGAAAGAAGGAGAAATATTAGGATATAAAATAAAGGCAAATAATTGCTATATTGCAAGATGCAGATTAATATAGCACGTGATAAAAATATAACAATAATTTAAAGATTTATATAGAAACTAAAAAGATTATTACTGAGTTAATTTAATATCGTTTAAAAATAAACAAATTTTGAAGAAAAAAAATATAAATTCGCCACTTAATAAGCTTTCTGTTTCATAACTAAGATTTACAAGACTTCCTGCAGTATTTGCATAGAAATACTATAATTTTTTTATGATTTTCGGTGGTTAAATATTTGTTTAAATACTATTTACAGATTAAGGTATTATATTTACATATTGAAAGATTATAGTTTTTAATTCGTGGTACTATCGGTTTCAAATACTAAAAATTATAGCTTTTACGTGTTAATTACTTCAATGATGAAAAACAGCGAATATGTTAAAATATTTTAAATTCAGTCGCTAAGTAAAATATTTGAATTAATTGAATTATGAACCGTAATTTCTATTTTAGTCTATTAATTTACATTCTTGCAAGATAATAAGCACATATTAAAATAATAGCCGTAGCAATAATGCTAATAGTATTACAGTAATAGCTATAGTTTATATGGGAAAAAATAAACAGAAAATTTATACTATCGCGTGTTATTATTTGATATCTTATTTATCATGTGTACAATACATAAAGATACGTTTGTCAAAGTTGATTTACATAGATAAATGGCAGTTATTTTCCTCCTTAGATTGCTTATTGTTGGGAATGTCCTCAATAAATATATTTCCCCCATATCCTTCTATTCATAACATCTGTCTCTTACAGACCATTTCTTCTCAGGTATTTTTTTTTTCAATCATTTCCGTGATCTTCTCCTCCCCCCCTTTCCATATTTCAATCATTAATAACCACTGATATTCTATTATATTTTTTATTGATTCAGCTGCTATCATAGTATCATTTTGGATGATTGTTATTACATTTTTTAGTTCCAATTTGATTTGATGTGTATCTTTAGTCATCTTGCTGATTTCCTCTATTGTCAACAATGTCTTTTCATTTTCCTCAGTACTTCTCTGCTTTATACAGTTATGCATTTTTTACCAAGCTACCTAAAGTGGGTCATGTTAAAGTTATGATTGTAAATCAAAATGGTAACAATTTACTATTAATAACTATTGAACATATGATAAATATGTGATTGTAACCTGGGCCAACTGATGAGCTCTGGAAGTCTTTTGTCTTTTATGGTGTCTTTATTCATATGTTTCAGGAATGTGTGAAGTGAAAGTTATAATCTATATCTATAAAAGATATTGCATATGGAAAAAGAGAAATGAAGTTCAGTTACTCCATGTGTGTCTGTTTAATAAAAAAAAACATTTTTTAAACTAAGGTTTAAATTTTATATCTGGGCTACAGATAATCTCCAGTTTAATAAATAATTAGTGATAATCTTTAGTGTATTTATCTAAAGTGGATCATATCAAAGCTATGGATGGAGTAAGCTTTACACTTATAAATCAAAATATAAAAATATACTTCATTAATGTATTTCTCTCTCCCTAAAACTTAGATGAACAATTTTGTATAATAAGTCCCCAAATACTTTTTATCTCACTTTTAATATCATATAAACCATTTCTCTTGAAAACAAAATCAAACTTACAGTTATTATTCTCTCTATATAAAATTCCCATCTTTTATTTTATATTTTCTATTTTTTTAAAAATAAAAGCCTCTGTTTTTGCTTATCGGTCTTTTCTCGTTCTGCTGCATATGTGAATATAAACACTAATTCACTCTTCTCCTTTTCCATTTTTCTTTGTTTCTGTGAACACAATTATGTCCATGTTATGTCTCTGTAATTTTCTTAGTAAAAAAAAACAACAAAAATATTGACTTTATTTAAAAGAATCAGTAACACACATCATTTAATATTCATAGTTCATTTTCTTTTCCATAACTAATTTTTTAAATTCAACTCTTCAGATTTCTTGATATTTGGTTTTGTAGTAATATTCTTTTTACATTAGTCAAAAACTGGCCATGTGTAGTAATCCTCCAAACTTGAAACTATACATCATGTTGTCTGGCCTAGCTTCTATGGTATAACTCTCAGTTTTAGATTGACATACAAATCTTCTTATCCAATGGTTTTCCATAAGGTATAGGTAACTGAAGTTTTTATATTAAATAAAAAGCAATTATATTTGATTAAATTTTTAAAATGAAAAACATTAAAAATTTAATTTAATAAAGCACAAATGCCAACAACTAACTGGTTATTGTATGAACATTACATCATAACAGCTTTCATGTTTAAACAAACCAATAGAATGTCAGCAGTCTGTTGCTTGACAACATGCTGATATTTTATTGGTTTATCTAAGCATGAAGGCTGTTTTGATGAAAACTTTAATTTGTACCATCTGATAGATGCTGCAAAATTTAAATTTAACAGCACCATACTAGATTTTGTTTTATCTCAGTTGAAATCGATTTTTAAATTTTTAGTATAATCCAAACCTTATTTCTTGCATTCCACAGCTTCTCTATACATCTATCATTTGACAAATAATTACAAAATACATGCAGAGATCTGGTTAAATGAATTTTGAACATGAATGGTGATAAACTATCTTTTTGAAAAAAAACTTTTGGTAGTTATGAAACTGGCATTTTAACAAATCATTAAAATAATTTTGAATGTATGAAAAGAATGAAAGTAGTTTTTAATTTTTAATAAATTAAATATTTGATTTATTTCTTTGCTATTTACTTAATGTATGGTTAATTGCTCTGGAAATGAAACTTCATTCAAATGACCAATTGGAGTTGTTTTTACTCTATCTAGGAATCATAGCTCCATTTTAATAACCAATCAAAGTTGTTTTTACTTTAACCAGGTATTACAGCTTCATCCAGATGACCAATAAGAGGTATTTTTAATCTATCTGATTATCAATTACTTTAGACAGATATCACAAATCCATTCAAATACCCAGAGTTAATTTTATGGTATGCTGCTGAAATTGATTCAAAAACCTTTAAAATGATCTATACAAGATATAAGTATATCTTGAATTACATTTTAAAGCATTTCAACAGTAAGTTTGTTAAGAATTTTAGAATCCATAATAAGCAGGGAAAGTGTAGTTATCTTTCTAATGCTAAAAATCTTCCAACAAGCAAATAAACTTTAACTGTAATGTTTTAAAGAACAGCTATTTATAGATTAGACAATGTCTTACTTATCAAGTTATTCTTAGCTAGAAGGTAGTGTAAGGATAAATCATTAAATCCTCATGACCCAATGAAGAATATCTCCACGTTCACTAGTCCTGTATTTGAAACTGTTTGATCTTTTGTTGTAAAGTGGATTATTTAAAGTCCATTTCTGCTCATGGATAATTTGAATATGTAATTGAAATATATTAACTAATTGATAACATTTGGATTAGCAGTATACAAACAAACTAATGTATAGTCTCTGAGAATAACTTGGTTATTTTATAACCTATTTTTCATACATTAAATGAATTATGTTTTTTTCCTCATGAAAATATAAATCACGCAATGGGTTTTACATTTTACACACACACACACATACATATATATATATATATTGTAACGGTAAATAAATAAAAATAGAAATTGAAAAACCATTTGTAACAGAAATACAATTTAATGTAATGATAAAAAAGGCTGCTATTTTGTAACTGTTTAATATATAGATGAGTGATAAAATGATAGTTGCTATAATTCAATAACTAAACACTAAACAGGAGATATGATATGCTCTAGCGGTTCATCATTTGTAAACGAGTAAATTAAATGAGAAATGAATTCACTGTGTTAGCTAAAATACAATTTATAATTAAATAAGGATAATGCTAACATATAAATAAGAATATATGCATATCATGCCCTATCTGAGTGTCTATTTCTAATTAATTAAATATAACATTATAGCCCGATTGCAACTATCTCAAACATTAATTCTGTCACGCTAATAATGAAATAAATAAATTATCTCATTTCTCAATACTTAAAATAACAACATGACAATTAAAACTATCCTCATTAAAGATTTAATGATATTTAGATATTGGAGAAGTCATTTGAACAATAAAACATACTGGCCATTGTCATCAAATAAAATAATATTAAATATAGCATCTGAATAAAATTATCCACTTTGAGATTTCTGGAGTGCATTATGCTTATCTCCCATACTAGGTTCTTTTAACAAAGAATCCTTCCTATTCTTCTTTCCAACTATATAAGACCATTCATGGTCACACGCACACACTGGTGCTATTCATGACAACTTATAAAACATATTATATAAAGTTAATAAGTTGGAAAAGGGATGGGATCACTTCCATTCAGTTTAGCTAAGTACATGTGTTTTCCCATGAGCACCACTAGATTGTTTTAAATCTAGATAAATATCTGTTTAGAGTGTATTGAGTTCAAACTCATTCGGTACATTTTTATCACACATGACTTGGATGACTAATAAAAAATATGACATTCTTATATTTTACCTATGTCACTAAAATCATAAGATCCCCATATCACCAAAATTTATATATATCAAAGACTCTTATAGATATTACTAGCTTATTTACATATATTGATGAACAGATGCAAAAAAAAAATACTCTTATTAATGGCTTCCAAATAAACATAGTGAAGACCGAGAACTGGTTACTTAATTTAATTATTTATCATAATATAAAGATGATGATGATGATATCATAATAATAATGCTAATAATAGTGATGATGATACCAGCCATAACCTATTAATAAACTCACAACAATAATTTTATCTTTATAAACTCATAGGCATTTATTAAAATCATCCTATTTTAAACTGAGATTTAAATATAACACTCCTTAGTATTTATACACGTTTATATTTATTTATTCCAAGTACCTTTATAGTTAAAACTAGGATTCAATATTACTAGTGATGATGACTGATCATCACGTCTCTCTCCATGTGATATTCAACTTTCTATAAACCACTATTTACTAAATATATTAATTATGTTAAACATTAGATTTAATGATTATAATTTATTAATGATGATGGCGATCATAACTCTTGTACAATACTATGTTTAAATGGTGTTTTAACCAATAATATGATATCCATCTTTGATGAGGATGATCATAACTCATGGACATTCTATTATTGAACTATAATTATTAAAATTTGGTTATTATCAAGCTTAATCCCTAAATACTTAAAGGTAAATCAACATTCTAGTTTACTTAACATTTTGCAAGCGCTTTCTTAATATTTGCGAATGCTGATGATTCTTAATATCTGCGAGCGATGATGATGATGATCATTTAAAACAATAGAATTAAGACAAGAAAAATATGACAATATTTTTAATAAGAACTCGGAAACCAATTAAGATATATAATTATATTTTATTAATACTATTCTTCTTTCCTTCTTTAAAATCAAATTTACTAATTAGATAAATGGCTTTTTATTACATTAATTCAAGAATAAAATTTTATATACAAGTTTGTCATTTTGGATATTTTAAAATAAGCTGGCTTAAATTGATATTAGAAAAAAAATTCTATAAATGCCCACTCAAGACCTTCCCCATTTATTACGTATCATAAAAATAAATTTCATATGTAACGTGTATTTTTTCTTTCACTTCCATTCATATGTGAAACCCTGCTTTTAAATTTACATATTTAAACTAACTATGCATAATCTATTCTTTTGACATGTTTGTATAAACAGTTACACATGCACACACACCCTGTGATATGTCAACATATATTTTTAAAATGTGTTTTCCTATATTAGAGATTAATACATATATCACACATATAAAAAAATATTTTTGCAACCTTGAGCAAAATAAAATAAAATACATTATATCAATCTCAATATGCAACAAGATAAATAAAAAAACATTATAAATGCATATATTTATAGGTTGCTCATTATCATAACAAATGAAGAACAATAAAAAAAACATTTCAATATTACAATATATAATAAAAAAAATAATGAAAATTTAAGTTTAAAGATTTAAACTGTGTTTGTGTTATGTTATGTGATATTGAGAATGACTATCGATAAACAAGCCTTTAATGTTTCTGTATCAAAAGAACAAAATAATGCTTTGACCAATAAATTAAGGTTTACTTTTAATAAGTAAGAATAAAAGATCTGTTAATGAAAGTTCATAGTTACCTGATTATTTTCACTTCTTATAAATGTCCCAAGTTTGAATTTTCCGACTGCTTGGCTTTGCTCCATTTAAAAAAAGAAAAGTTCTTGTTGATACCTTCTAATAAACATGAATTAATTGACCTGCTACTTCCACAATTTTAAAATTATTTATTGCTGATACTTTTGCTAACGCTGAATTCGTTGACTGGCTCGCTTCTAATTTTTTCAAAAACCATCATTGTAGACACTTTAGTTGACTGAGGAAAACTTTAACAAAAATTTGATTCATAGCTTCAAACCTGGCTATATATATGGCTTTTATTCATCTTTCCTTTCTTCTTGGCTCTTGTCAAAGATGGTTATTAGATGATGTTTGTGGCTGGTTTTAAATTTGTCTATTCTTTTGGTTATTATGGACCGGTATATGAGTCCGCAGTAGATTAGTGATTTTAACCCATTCTGTAGGATTCCAGGAAGTAGAAACAATGGTTTTAGCAATGCAAATTCATTGTATTATACACAGCAAAATATATTAATATCATTTCATAGAATTGTTAATAACTTCTTCCAAGAAACTCAATTTTGTTCCATTTTTTTTCTTTATCTTAATCTTGCTGGGAATTACTTATATATACGCACATCTTCATCTATACTGACTTTAAAACAAGAGTCATTTTTTTCTTCCTCAATTTTTAAAAAGAGTGAAAAAAAATCAATCGCTCACTCTCTTTTGAAATAATATGCGAACTGTCAATTTCCTTTGGTTTTCATGAACTCAATCACTACATCTCTCTCTAATAATAATGAATAAACTGATCACCACATCTCTTCTTTAAGAATATTAAAAAAATGAGAGCTTACATCTCTTCTCTCCTCATCTTAAAAAAAACAAAACTAACTGCCACATCTCTTTTTCTATAACCTCATATTAAAAAAAACTGACTGCCTCTAAATATTGTTTCATTCATTTTTATTGCGAATCTTTGATCAAAGAAAAGGACCACCTGGAAATCTTATCTTGAGACAAAGATCAAAGCTTCACAAGTTTGATGTCTATCACAATTTTACAAGAAAATTAATAATCACGTTTTATCCCATCAAAGCACCTTTCTTTTAAAAAATAATCTTAGATACAGATAACACATACAACAAAGCTGGCAATCTATAGTCACTAGAAATAGGTGTAAAAATGTTTTATGTTTAAACATTCATACCCACACATGTACATTTTCACATCCTACTCTACTAATCTTGATTGCTTTATTTTACACTTTCTTTCTAATCTGCCTTATTTCAACACATTATTAAATAAAATATAATAAATCCCTATATTAAATATTGTTTCTCACTACCTTTTTCTCTTTATAACTACTTATTTATTAACTATTTATAAACTATATAATAATAAATACACCCATAAGTCTATATATATAAAAGAAAATTCTTTTTTTTAATTAAATATATCTGTGTGTTTGAAATAAGTCATATACATACAATATATATACATATATATATAGTGCCAAGGCCAAATTGGCACATGTATATAAAATAATTTTGTCTAAAAAAAAAATTATTAAAATCTTTCGTAAAAGAGTTTGAAAAAAAAATAGAAATTAATTGATTAAAAGGGGAGAGGGGGAGTTTTGTTTAGAAAAGATAAAACTAAGAGTTCATAAAAGTTAAAGAGTGTTATTATTATAAATTAAAAGCTTCAAAATATAAATCTCTTTTCATTCGAATTGAATAAAAAAAATAGTATTAAAACTAGTTTTGATGTGTAGAATAAAATTATATATGTGTGTACAAACGTAAAATAGATGTATCAGTATTAAATATTATAAATAAATGAAAAATATATTAAAAAAAACACAGCGGTGCACTACTAATTAAAGATATGAAAACAACACATTTTAAAATAGCTACTACTAATTAAACAATCAATCAAAAAACACGTCATAGGATTAATTACCAATGAAATTCAACAACAGATATTTGCCGGAGGATATTACATGGACAACACATTGCAGGTATAAATAGACTTTTTTTTGTTATCGGACAATTAATTGAGAGAGTTTTTCAGTCTAGTTTGCAGTGACAGTCTTGTTGCAGTTGAGATAACAGTGCATTTCTATTATGTATTTAGAAACAAAAATGCATTGTTGAGCAGCTTTTGGAAATATACGCTCGTGCTTCAGCCTTTTTAGTCCAACAAGATCATCAAAACCTGCCTGTGAAATAATGTCTGCATAACAACTCAGAAATCCTCCGTCAAACGTTCAACTGTCTTCAAGAATAAAACCAATGGTTTTGCATAAAATCTCTTCAAGAAATGTCCAAATCTAACCGGTTAGATATAATCCACCAGAAGCAGCAGAAGCAGCCAACAACAAGCAATATCCACGTTCCAAAAATCCTAGGTAAACATTTATTTATTATCATTTATATGTAGTAGCCACCACTGTAATTCGTAAATATTCAAGATTCAAACTATATGAACTATATCATACATAAAATGAACTATTGATATGTGTGTTTAAGTTTCAAATGCTATTAATGCTTTATTATTATATTTGTGAATGCTATATGAGTTAATATGTGTGTGATCATTATATCAGTGTTATTAGTTAAATTAGATAAATACCAGTGTTCTACTATTAAAATCTACAAGAATATTTAAACTAGTTTAGAAATGTTACTTTAAAAATGTGCGTGTGTTAAATCAGATTTATAAAGATGTTTAAATTTAGTCAATTAATGTTTGGTAATAAATTATCTTTAAACTTAATTAATGTTAATTAAAATAAAATGTCTTCAAACTTAAACTTTATTTGTCGGTCAATTATTTTTACCAACCTTTTATTAATTCTTTCCACCACTAATTTTGTATAATTTTGTTATTGAATTAAAATTAGACTGAGCTAGTTTTAGGGAATGTTTTGAGCGTTGGATTATGAGCCTACTGCCCGAATATGTTAGTCTTCAGACTAGCTGGCGCCCCGAGGTTTACCCCAAAACAAATAATGTATTTGGATAATAGGGGTTTGAATCTAGCAGCCAAGATGGGCCATTGTTGATAGTTAAAGCTATCAATAAGATCTCCCATTTTGCTCGAACGTGCCGGTTCATTCACGTAACATTTATAAGATTATAAATGTATTAGGAAGGAGTTTGAAACCGGCCAAAACTTATATATATGTATAAGTAAGTGGTTTCGGCGGTTTGACCCGGTACAATATATATATATATAACATTTAACAGCATCATTTGTTATTTGTACATTTTCCTGTCATCCATATACTGGATTTCAAGTTCTAACCAAACTTAGGATTTTCTATTAGGAAGCTGGGCCATTGTTAATCCAAGAGTCATTCAGCAGTAATCCATGAGTAGATTTTCTTAACTTTTAAATAAATCTTGTGGTAAAGATTCGCAAAGGGCCCTACTATCATTTTTTCAGACGCATAGTCTTAAGGTTATAGCCTTAATAAATATTACTTTAACTAGAGAGTAAAACAAGAATGAAAATTTCGCCAAATCCTCACCACTCAACAGGTAGTAAACTTTATGATTAATGCTTTCTATCTGCATGAGAGCATTCTGGAAATGTATTTGTCATGAAAATTATTTAAAGACTTTTTTTTCTACATCTCCTTTTCTCTCTCTTTTTGCATATGCACACAGTTAATTAATACAGCATCTTAAAATTAAATGTAAACGCTAGATTGACCACTTTTCCAAAAACTGTAAATATCAATACACTAGCCTCTTTATTAAACAATCAAGCAAACTTAAAATGATTATTTATTTATCCTAGTTCTGATCTTATAAAATCACTTAACTTGTTCTGTCAGTAAGACTGGAGCTAGTGTATGTAAATAATCATTTTAAGTTTACTTGATAGTTTGACAAAAAGATTATCATATTGATAGTCAAAGCAATTGAAAAAATGGTCTTTCCAGTTTTACCTGTAGTTAAAAAATGTTGTATTGATGAATTATTTTATATTTGACTTCATATTATTCATTCAAAATAGTTAAAAAATTAGTAGACATTATCTCTATCATGTGAAATTTAATATTTGGCTATAATGAAAGTGGTTTTTCTTATATATGTGTTACAAATTTGGGGTTCAGCCTAAATAATATTGCTTATTAGGTTTGTTCTCTATTTAAAATTATATATGTAATATTATATAATAACTTTTAAAAATAAAATAGAAAATATTAATCACAGTAACTTATAGCAATTTCTTTTACGAGATTCTATTAAACTTCTTTATCCATTCATTCATTTCACTTATGATCTTTTTGTAGCTCTTTTACAATCTGTTGGAATACAATTTTAATTTTAAACTATTAGATAATTATGAATAAATAAAAATCTCGATTACAGAAACGTAAATATACCAATATATATATATTAGGCTTCAGGTATTTTCTCTTGTAGCATTTATCATAAAAAATAAAATAAATAAGCTTGTTTAGAGCTATTAGCAGGCTCTTTATATATATATATATATATATATATATATATATATATATATATATATATATATATATATATATATATATATATATATATATATATATATGATCA